>VYYJ01000289.1:45199-71996 GCA_021029165.1 Cyphoderus albinus | reverse complement strand
TTATGTGTGCTTTTATTATATAAGGCTCATGGATGGACCGTTTTCATTTTTCGTGACAATTTTAAGTGTGAGTCATTACTTGAGTGAACCGAATCGACGTTGCAAACAATGAACAATGGAAATCTAATAACACGAAGAAGTATGTGAGAAATGCGTATCAAAAATATTGTTTCGGGGTACTACTGCCGCTGCAATATCACTATCCAAAGTTTGACTTCAAATGTGTTCGTCCTTCTGGCTTTGCTGGTGGTCCTCATTGAGTTATTTAACTGTATTTTTACGGGCATATTTGGCATTAAAATTATTAAAAGCTGGTGATACGACGGATACCATTCCACATTCACTGCACACACTCCAGCCAAAAATAGTATTTTTCTAACATGGCTGTACAACGAGAAGTGTCATTGTCGCCTATTAAAAGAAGCAGCGAGTCGAACGCATGAAATGCATAGAACAAAGATTTTTACACTATCATTTCTCATTGTTGTCTGTGTCCGCGTGTGTGTTTAACTTCAAGAGAGGGAGTTTGTTTCATTGCATGCGCCAGCCAAATGAAGTCCAATTTTTCTTCAATGACATTTAATGGATGACAATGTCATGGCTTTAATAACAATAATGATAATGTAAAGCAACCGCAAAAACATGGAGGATAGCTCCCACGACATTTCTTCAACTATAAAATACATTCACTGTAAAAAATCTTTACGATTTTTATACGAGTGCACACAACATGGCCATCAATAACGAAATCATTTTTTCTTTCCTGCTCCAAAATGACTGAAGAGGATTAAATGATTCAAATCATGCAACCGAATGTGAAGCGACGACGATGAAGAGGCAAAAAAACGAGACAAGTTATATTAATGTGCATTGTCAACGATGCAGTCTTTGTTTTCCACAGCAAAACGGCTCAAGTTTCTTTGAAAAATTTTATCTTCTCTTATTTCGTCAAGCTCTGTAACGTCGTATCGTTTTTTTGTGAATTAACAGAAAAATAGAACGTGATGATAATTTTAACGAGCTGTGTCTAACCAAAAAATAAATAAATAATAAATACTAGCATCATTTTAAAAATATACGGAGCCATACTACTATTGACGTGATTCTTTACAAGTTCATAAGTCATCGGTATCATCCAACACCGGCACGTTGTAAAAATGTCGAGAGTGTATCAACAGTGCACACGTTGCTCACCAATCACTCTATTACCAAAAAGAAGAGGACGAAGTAAAGAAAAGTTCCTCATCTTTCGTTACTGTGAAAGAAGAATACATTTCTTCCAAAAACAGGCAATAAAAAGGGAAGAAACATGAGAAGAGTGAAAAAATCAAACAATCATACATAAAAAAGTGAGATAATATCCTACCACCAACTTTGCACAAACACAATAAAAAATAATAATATTATATTGTTCTTTGGTTATTATTTATGATTATAACATTAAGTGAACATATTTTTTTGTAAGAGAACCCTAAAATGTAGTGTATGAATTATTATTGGCAATGACATTTGGCCAGCATAACTTACAGTAATAATTCCCTAGTTATGATGCTTAAGCCTGATCCCGACTCCATCCTGTCGTCATTTTAAGGGTTGTTTCAAATGACGAAATGCCACACATGTACTAACCTGTGAAATATGACAAAGTCATAAAACCGTCATCGCTCTAACACAGCAATTCTCTACTCATGGAGATTATTTTGTCAAGCGACTTTTTTACTTCTCGAGAGCAAGAAGAAAAATGATACAGAGAATAAAAAAGTACAAATATGATTAGGTTTAAATTTGCGTAGGGTTTGTTCTAGATTAATGTGAGCAGAAGAGGAGTAACATTTGTTTTAATTGGAAAATAACTCTGTTTTTTGTTTGGCTTCGCTGTGACCAAAAATATTTAGAACTTTTGTCGATAAGTGCACGAAGGAGGGAAAATTACATTTTGGAATAATGCTCATGTCAAAAATCCTCATCTAACACGGACATAACACTATCGCTGCTCTTTTAAAGGAACGGCTTAATGGGCAAATGAGGATGACGATTTTATACATTTTTGTTCGACTAGAAAGAAAATGGCGGTGCTCATCGAACGGAGACGCAAAAAATAAGTATGAAGGCGACACGATGCGCATGACAATGGGATGACGAAGATGAGAGTATTGGTGCAGAAGAGAAAAGCTATCATGTGACAATGATGACGATATGCGACAACGACAAGTTGTGCACACATGAAAATGTCCACGCATTCCTTATTGGACAAAAAAAGATGATTGAGGGAGAAGTAGCTTTGATGTACATACCAGAGTGGGCACAACTAATGATGGCCATAAAGAAAAGAGACACTGAACAAATACATACGACGATCAATGCAATTTTATAAGAAAAACTACATAAGTACATTATTATCGTCGTCGCAAGCTAATCCTCATGGAGCTTTACAATCATCATCATTTTTGTCTCATCATCACTCGCCTGCGCCTTATTCTCTTTTTTCATTCGTCGTTATTCTAATAGTCCCCGTCATTATTGTCCTCTCATCTCATTCGTTTCGTTCATTTTCTCTCTATCTCTCGTTTCTATTCCTTTTTGCCCTAGCTGAACGCAACAGCAACATAAATGACATCAGCGAGTCATCGCAGAAGTCGTTAGTCGTTATGTTGCTCAACCAATAATCGCCTTTGTGTTTTTCTTTCCTTTTTTCTCCACTTTACTTCATTTGGAGATTGTCACCTTTTAAAAGCAAGATCGTCGTCGTCGTCAAGTTTCATCGGGCGGACCTACACTGTTGATTGAATTAATGTATTGATTTGCGATTGAAAGGTTTTATGCGAGTTTGTCTCAGCCACAAACGCTCACACAATTTGTTGTAAAGTGGAAATTATCAATCACGCGAAAAATAAGTAGTAAAGGAGAATTACAAAGCGACCACGTCATGTTTGAAGTTAGCATTTTCTGATGTTCGCTTTAGGATTAGCTTTCTGAAGATATAAAATTCCAACAGCGCTTAAACAGTTGTGGCTTATCACAGAATTTCAAGGATAAAACTGTTGGTTTGGTTAGTGGGATGGCAAAGTACATTAAGAATGTTGGCCAAACCTAATTTCACAATTTGCCTGCTTACACTGGACTTTTATTGTGAGGTGAGTTCATCTCTTAAGTATCACTTCAGTGACTCAGTCACACATTGTGGCAAACGAGAAAATCGAACAGGGTAAATTGGATCCATTGTTCATCCGCTTGTTTGTTTGCTTTTACACAAAGCATATCAACAAGTTCCATAAATTACGGTTTTATTGTTACGAAATGAATGAACGAAGAAGTAGGCATTTCCCTTTATTCCTCTATGCTGCGTGTAAATTGATAATTGTAAAAGTGAGCACTGATGTGTTTTGAAAAATTAAGCGAGTGGACGAGCGAAAGAAGGCAGAGTGAAAAGCATTATTATTGAATGCATGTTTAATGTTTATTATTTTGGTAGGTGTAAGTAAGTAGGTAGGTTCATCTCGATGATCATTATTATGTTGATGATGATTATGAAAAGGACGAATGGATGAAGATCAAACTTGTTAATTTCTTGTTGACTTGAGCAAAAATTTTCTTCGATAGTTACTTTTTTAAATAGGAATAAGAATGCGCAGTGCGAGCAGGGTTTTGTTATTACATGTGCACATTAAGTATGCAAAAAATACGAAGTAATAATACTAATCATCATCATCGTCATCAACATCATCAAAACGAAGAAAAAGGAAGGAGGACAAGTCTTAAAAAGAGAGAAGTAATTTTTTTCGTAACAATGCACCACCGCATTTTCTGTACACAACGACTACTGACTTTTATGCATAACAATAGAAAAACTCATTTTAGGCTTGGTTCGTTGTTCACAGTTCACACAGAAAATATATAGCCACCCGAGTCTCTCTCTTTTTACTCCAAGTATTTTTTTTTCTTTCGTTCTAGGATTCATTTCATTTTTTTTTCTTCTTTTCGTCGTTAGTTGGTTATAATAGAATGTGGCCACTCATTTCGTTGTTTGCTGGCTGCTGAAAGAAACAAAGATTTTTTCTAATTTTCATAATGAGATTTTTTCGGGATTTATCTCTTTTGCTTATATGACGATGATGATGAGGATGTTGATGAATAAAGAAAAGGGGAACAGGTGGGCTCGCTTTTCAAGAAAAAGTGTGTGTATAAAATGAAATGTAATGTAATCAGTGCGGTAATGGTAATACAGTGCATGATTAGCTCATACGAATTCCCTTCTCTTTTCCTTTCTCGCAGTGTCTCTCTACTCCTTCTCTTGACCATCGCTGTTTTTCCTTCTTTCTTTTTTTATTCTGTAAAAAGAAAGATTTAGGAAAGGGAAGGAGCAAAGCACATGACGAGCATAAAATACGAAGGAAGAAAGAGGAACACGATGAATTTCATGATACATTGCAGACAATGCTATATTTTATATTTTCCTTCTTTCAAACAGTAGAACACGTACGTATCTACTTATTGCGCACACAACAAATGTCCATTTCCACCGAGTAAGAAACTATTTTTTGTCGAGAGAGAGAGAGAGATTCCCAAGTTTGATAAAAAGAGTTTTAAGTTGGATAGTGTGTAGCTGGCAGTAATAATGGCTTTTTTGGTCAGACTAAGAAAGAGGTAAAAGACGAGATGTGATGCACAAAGGTCGCCCGTTCCTTAAAATGTATAATTGTCTGCCTGCATTTATTTTATATGTCTTGTACGGCTCAAAAGCATAAAAACTGACTCTCTGGGACTCTGGGAGGAATGGATGGAAAATGATTCACTTTTAAGCTTTACAAGGATATCATGAGAACCAAGCTTAAGTCATACCTGCGTCTTGTGTAGAAGTAAAAGCCATCCATAATAAAATACCCAAATTATCGTAATGGTCAAACAAAAGGAAAAAACGGAGGCATGTGAGTTGAATAACTAACGAGATTATATACCCGTATAAGAATAAATACAGAAACAAACAAAGGAAAAAACAGCCAAGAAATTCTGACCCGCAGTTGTTTAACTTTATACAAAAGTTTGTCTTTACCTGCATCACCATTATAATTGACTCAGTTTTGGATTTTGTTTTTCTAAAAATGAGTGAAAAACTTTTGTACGTGCACTACAGAAGAAAAAAGAATTTTGGTACAAACTTATCTCAGGTTTACAAGTTTACTTTGATCATTAAAGTTTTTGTACAGTAAAAACTTTTGACACTGGCGTCAGGTGCTTATCTTATGAAAGAGGTACCTATAAAGTGCAAGGCAAAGAGTAGATGGTATTTTTCTCCAAATCGATGCTTAGGCTTACACCAATTTATTGTTTTCTTAATTGCTTGCTAGCTTTATGTATACAAAAATATTTTCGCATTTGCGTGTGCTTCGCCTTATCTCGCTACATTGCAACTGCCTAATTAAATTGAATAACAAAAAATGTGGAGCTGAATGACAGTTGTGTTAATTTTTTGTTATTACAGGCCAGTGCCAGTGACGGCGGTAGGAAACACGGTGCACAGCAAGTTCGCGAACGGAGAGATGTTTGTCACGAGTGAGAGCCTAGGTAAGGGGAGCTTTGTTACAGACAATACGGAAATTCCTCTGCAACCTTCGGTGATTGTGAGGAGAGGTGGTGATCCGCATGGGGGGACAGGGGATGGAGGCAAAGAGTCACCCTTGATAAGCCATAGTACGCTCAAGCTGATCACAAGCTCGAACAGCGAGCACCACCATCACTCCGTCACTCCAGCGGACATTGTGCCGCCACTCCCTCGCGATCTAGTCAGCGTGAAGCAGGAAGTTATCCGTAACAACAACTCGAACAATAGTCCGCATCATGAAAATCATGAGCATGTAAATAACCATCAGCAGTTTTATGCGTCCTCCCCACAACTGTTTGCGTCGCTTAGTCATAATGGCGGCGGCGGCGGCAACACAAATGGCACCTCCACCGCTAACGGTCATAACGGCACTATCAACGGTTATGAGTCGTACATTCCCACTGTGGTTGTGGTCTCTGCTCCATCCCCTTCTTCTCAGCATCATCACCACTCCACATCCACCACAAGTAATTCTCATTCAATTCATCATCCATCACAACCCCACTTGTTTTTCAACTCACTTAATTTCAATCAACAAAACAAATTCTTCTTCTCCTATCTTCATCCTCACTTCGTCTAATCTGCACACACACATTTTAACGTATGCATTTATACTCTAGTTATTAACACACGGTACAAATCGCCTGGATCATTTTGTTCGCAGGTACGCCGGGAATCTACACGGTGACCTCCCCCACCAGTGAGTACTACTATGAAAGTGGATATGTGCCCACGACGACCCGTGTGATCAGCCCGTATGACGGTCCCTCCACCTTCGGCACACTTGACCGGTATCGAACTGCAAGTGTGGCGCCCACTTACAAACCCGTTGCTCCCGTCACTGTTGATCTCCCCTCACCCGATTCAGGCATTGAGGCTGGCTCCATCACACCTCGAGACCATGCCAATATCCAGCCGGTAAGAACAATACGAAAACCTTCCCATTATTCGCCTCGATTTAAGACAACATTAATATTCAGAGCATACACAAAACCAACTCGTAAAGAGCTAAAAGCAGATTTGATTACTGAAGTGGGCATTTATCTCGTTATGTATTTTAAAATATGAGTAGCTGTCCCTGCATAACATATTTTTGCTGTTTAGCCAAAAACTACGACGTTTATGAAAAAATTATTTTTGTATTTGCAACAGCGCTATTCTGTGCAAATTACTGAGCTTTGTGTCTTTGAATGAATCTCTGCAGGAAAAGCTCCGCGCTGCACCCAAAGTCGTAAGCGCCACGCTCATTGAGAGATACGCACATCGCATACATCACCATAATAAATCAGATGACAAGAAATGTACAAAGTACATGCTCACAGGGACTAGAATAAAATAGTCATTTTTTTGTTGAAACGGTACATCACAAGATTCACAAGTTTCGAAAAGGAAATATTCCTGAAAGAGAAATAAGGCGCGTAAAGTAACCGTGTTGCATTGCACTTTATGCAGTTATTATTATTATCCGACTTATTCATCGTGAAAAAAGAGATGTGCGCGATTTTGTGCAACTTCATTTTTTATTTTTATTATTATTTTGATTTTGATTAAGCACGTTGTTAGCTTCTTATAAATATTCATGACTTGTGGCAGTCAAAAATAAGTATAAAAAGATATTTATTTAAGTTGAAGCTCACATGATAGGGTCGGTTCGTGTGTGTCTGTGACTTCACAGCAACTTAATTTGCCAGTTCCTCGTAATGATATGTTGACCACATGGGAGATATTTTTCACAGAACGAACCTCTACTTGTGACATATTGGAGGGGTTAGGTTAAGTAGAAAAGAGAAGAGAAGCGCAAAAGGGAGGGAGGGGAGCATCCATTCGCATTCCCAATTTCATTTTACTTTATTATTTTTAATTTTTTACAACGATGAATATTATATTTTATATTGCGGCAATTAAGCCTAGAAATAAGATAGCACGATAAACAAAAGTTTTTTTTCGTTTAAAAAACATTTTCATGTTGAGCTTTTACCTCCCTGCACGTCGCGCTGATGAATACAATCTCTGACTTCGACAACACCAAGAAGTCACGTCTTGCTCTTACCTCTGCGTACAGTAATTGATTCATGTCATTAAATTTTGATTAGTTGTCAACTTTCGTTCTACAATTCATTCATTGAGGCACAAATAATGATAGTGGGCCCAAACAAAGCGTATTAAGTCATAATAATCATTAACGCAATGCATATTTAATCAGCTCAGCACAGCAATTCTTTTAATAAAAACATCCTCCGCAAAATCATAGCTGGGCAGACCGCAGTGCAAGTACAATAAAATCCACAGCGCTTTTAGAATGAACCACAAAATCAAAATTCAAAATCATAAGCAACGCACTGAAAACTTAATGCATCATATGATAATAATATAATGAAAAGCCTTAAAAAGTGACATGTCCACAAAGCAAAAATTGCACCACAGTCACAGTGCAGCAGCACTACATCATGAATTTGATACTCTAATTAATATTATCATATCATAAATAAAAAGTAAAAGAAGCAAATGAATGAGTGAGTCAATTTTTTAAAATTTAAAAGGATTATCATTATGGCACTATTGCTCTTGTATGCTGCATGTCACAAAATAATAATAACAGTATAAATGATGTACAGCAAAATTTTTCAATAATGTATTTTTCCTTCATTCATTCGCCGTAAATACACAAGATATTGGCTTCAATCTAATTTGCATATTTAGATTGTCTCCTTTTTGAAACAAAATGTAATAACGCTTGCATGCGATGGATGTGTGCTTGTTCGAGTTTTTTTAAATAATGATATGCCATACGAAAAGAGTATTGTTAATGTTAATGCTTTTGGCTATGTGCACAAATTTAAATTTGTACACGGCCCAACCTGCCTCTGCCCTACAGGACATGAGAACGACAGAGGTTTGATAGATCTTCTGATTGAGACTAGCAGGGCGCAAGCAAAGTCGCTCAGTTGCACTTTTTATGCGATGGCTGATGTCGATCTAAATTTTTCACTGTTTAATTGTCTTTCTGCAAATCAGTCGAAAAAAATTGGTTCAATGCACTACATTAAGATTATTATCGTCGGTCAAAAACTTTGATATCGCTTGTCGTGGCCGTGTGTATCTAGAGGAGATTGCACACAAATTGAATTTTATTGTTTAATTTGCTTGTGCAGAAAGACGGGCGGACGGTGGAGTGGAGAGAGAGTTAAGGCTAAATTGTGATTGTTTCGTTTGTCGATGTGGTAAATGAATGATTAAAGTGAAAAGATTACTCTGATGATAAATACAATCTATGTGGAACAAAATGGTACAGATATTCTGTAAATTGTCCTTCTTGACCGAAATTTAAGCAATTGGAATGATAATGAGTTAAAAGGAGGTCTCCTCCAATCAGATAATTGAGTCTTATCCAGAATCGTTTTGTTGCAAGAGAGTACCATTTTCACAAACACATTTTCATGACATAATTATAACATTACTGTGTAATCAAGCTCATTCAAAAAGACACTCACTCGTGTGAAGTAAGGGAAGGAGGGTCTTGGGGCAATTTAGAGGGAGCAATATGATTAATGAAGATGTTGCCTTTGTTCCAGTCGTCTGCTTCTGGATTCAACGAGAACATTATTGAGACAGACAGAACAATGGGGCTAATTTAGCATCTTAGGGAAATAATGACGATCCTCACGGTGATCATCAGTCTCCTTCTTTCGTCATACTCGTCAAGTAGGAGAAGGGACGGCTCCTTTGAAAAAGGTTTCTTTTCCTCTGGTTGTGCGAGGGAGAAAGAAAAAGAGCGTGTCAGTGCGCTTTATTACTACACAGACACCACACGACCATGTCAAATCAGGAGTTGAGAAGCAAGCAACCATCCTCACAAACACAAATCTCGCACTCCATTATTAACGATTTTCCATTGTTTACTTTTCTCGCTGTTTGAAGAAAACGTCTCATAAACGACCAGCGTGCATCATCACCAGCGCCGCCACGACTTTTCAATTTGATAAATGAGCTTTTAACAAGATCTCTTTTTTAAATGACTTGTTAAAAAAAGAAGCTTATAGCAATTCAACAGGGAATTCATGAACAAATATCATGAGAGTGATGATGACTTCACTCAAGAAAAAATATGAATGAACGGACACACTAAAACCAAGAAAAATGAATGAAAAAATTGTTGAGACAAAAAGTGTGCCAGATCATCATGCACACTACTAGAGCTGTCTGCCTAGTGCCTGTGCATTATTTTTTGGTCAGGTAGGTTATTACTATTCCATTTATTATTATTGTTATGATTATCATCAGTGAAGATTTGTTGTGTACTGTGCGGATTCACGACGATGATGATAATTCAGATAATGTTATGTATTACGCGCTTAGCGCTAGTAACACAGCTTAAACTCACACTGTTGAATTTTGTAAATGGTGTAAAACAAGTTTTAAAAAAGATGAAAAAGTACCAGAAGAGTTAAGGATATCGTAGAAATGAAACTGAATGAATGGCGGGCTGCGGTGATTTTCTTGCTGTTTGTTGAACAAAGTCGTTGCGTTGTTGAAAAGAGAGTTAAGATTTCAAGATTCATTTCATTGATGAAAAATACAGGTTTTCTGGCTGAGACTCCGACTTGGTGCAGAGGTTCTCCTCGTGTTAGCTCATGCTTTCTTACAACAATTTACGGGAAAAGTGCCGATTTTTGATGATAGTTACAAATAGTACCACGCATTTTACGTCCATTTCGCCGTGTGTAGTAGTGGTCCAGTTAGGTGTAGGTAGGAGAAGAAGGAGAAATTACAACAAATTTTGAAAAATAGGACAAAAGATGAGAATGATTATGATCAGATTTGGCGATACGACGTGCATTTCAATTTCCTGTGGTTATCGCTTTGATGATGTCATTGCTGACGTTCACGTCCGTGAGAAAATAGAACCTGGGTTCATTACTGAAGAAAAGAGAATTAGAGTGTTTGCATCTGTGAATTGAGCAAAACATTGCGATAAACAATGAAAATATATTTGAGAGTGGTACAAATTTTGAAGAGCTGTCTTAGTAGTAAAACGAAATGACAACTTTCTTATACACATAACTAGGCATGTTTATTATTTATAACTGCAAAAGACAGATATTGATGATGATAGTATATCAATGTTTCGCGTACTATTATTATCTTTATTATTATAAGTGAAGTGCACTGTAATTTTGTTACCGGTCGACTTGTACCGAGTGGCTCATTGGTATGCCTGCCTTGCAATTGTGAAGTGACGGTAATAATATAATTATTCTGTAGCATGGTCCAAATTGCAGGGACAAAGAGAGAGGGATGCGCTGCATTTTTTATTATCACATTGCATTTTATGTGTTTCATTCAAACAATATTTTTTATTTCGACTCTACCAGAGCTATAATGACAATTGCTCCTGTTGCGAACTCATCATCGTCAACAACAGAATTTTTGCAATGTCAAGTACCGTATTACAGGTTTTGTTGGTGAACCTTTTATATCGTTGCACTCGTTTTTGTGGTAGCCATTTATAAGTTTTGCTTTGTAGAATGGACGTCACTTTGGGTTGACCATGAAAATAAGTTACGCATTTTTTACCCTAGTGAAATGAAGCACAGAAGACAAAATGTTATGATTTTTGATCTGAAGTAGGAGAGAGGAGAGTGCATTCATCTCTGCTCATTCTCATTTTTGGTTTGAGATGGTCTAGTCCTCGTAAAAATTAAGATAAGTTATGTACATCCTCTAATAAGAATGTAATAGTAGGGCAATATGTTATTGTGGTCATTTGAGAACACTGCTCCTGTGCATGGTAATAGTGGCAGTGAGTGACTGCTCTCCTCTGCGGCATCTTTCTTTCTTCGATGTTACACATTTTTTATGTAAACGTGTAAAAAGATTGTAACTCCTTTCTTTTTTGATAATGAGAAAATATATGGCCCGTAATGAAGGCATTGCAATGGCAAGAAAAAAAGTTATGCATTTGTGGTCTTTGACCAGATTGCTTAGCGAAGGAATAGACTCACAAATGTCTGTTTTGAACTGTGGCCATTTTTTGCTGGTTAACTGATGACAATGAGTGAGGTTTGAATTGAAGGAGTACGCTAGACAATGCGATAATGATAATGATATGATAATAACAGCAAAAACAATATCGTTTTGAACTTTGTGCTATTTCTGAAATGAAATATGTAATTGCATGTATAAAAAACGCAGATTTGTGTTAGAGAGAAAATGGTTTATGCCCACTTTTGCTCTTCGCCCACACAAAAAATGGTTCTTAAAGAATTGCAATTTTTTGTTGGGTTTCATCTTGATGAATCGAATGTCATTAACAATGAACCATAAACTTTGTTATTGGCATGCTGAGAATGATGAACCATAAATAATCGCTGAAAAATCTCGAGGATCTTTTTGTGAACTGGATGATGAGAAAATATACTTTTATAGCCTATTGGATTTTATTGTGCATAAATCGATTTTCATAAGACAGAAAAGAAAATGGATACGCTTTAAGAAGGGAAGTAAATAAAAAACTAAATCGCAATTCACAATTGATTTTTTTCTGGTTTAGGGATTCGAGTACAACGAACAATGCCCGATTGGTATTGTGAATGATGTAAGTGGTCCTAATTCAAACTCAAATGGAGGAAGAACAACACCTGCCGCCCCAAAATCCACCAGGTAAGATGAACATAATTCAGTCTCACGAGTCAACATTTTTTATATAACACTGGGAAATGCATATTAATAAAAATAGTTATGATGAAACCTTTAAAAAATGTTTCGTTTTTCAAACGGCATCGCGACTTGATACTAAAGACAATTTCATGACAAAACCTCTGATGTCAGAAGTGTATCTATTTTCAAGCTCTATTTAATTTATAATTTTTTAATTTATTATTTTTTCCTGTAGGCCTTGGCATGAGTTTGGCAGACAGAGTGAAACGGATAAAATTCAAATTCCTAAATTGTACGTTAACATTCAAGTGTCTTATCGTTCTTTTCTTGAATTTTTGTGAACTTTTGAGCTTAATTTAAGTTTATGGTTTCGTTCCCAATTATAGGTTTTCAAATTATGGATTCCGGTACTATTTGGAATCACCGATCTCAACAAGTCAACGACGAGAAGATGATCGTATAACGTATATCAACAAAGGACAATTTTATGGCATCACATTGGAGTATGTTCCCGACTCAGAGAAGCCGCTCAAGTCACAAATGGTCAAGGTAAGAGTACAAAAAATTACAGTTCATTTACATTTTTACTCACTCATTGGAATATGCTTCATAAGAAATACATACAAGACGTACACACTCTGTATAAAATATACTGCATAATTAACATCACTGTACAAAAACAATCTATCAAATTGCCTCACACTTTTAGCTGGCATAAACTTTTAGTGTAGAAAATTTTCATATGAAAAGGTAATCTTAACTCATATTCTCAGCATGTAGTAGGGCTCGACAAATTCTCCCTTATTCTGCTTGTTTCATTCGAGATTAATATTATATTATCATTAAATTGCCTACTTGACATCACACTTGTGACATTGATGAAGATGACGAGAAGGTTATGGAGATTGCTTGATCATGGCTGCAAAAGTCTAATTCGCCAATGTTTTCTTCCATCTTATGAATTATAGTATGATCAAACTTACAGCAGTATGCGACCACTAACTAATTGCAGTATAATCGGAGAGCCTAAGTGAGTAATCCAAAGCGAACGTCTGCATAATCACATTATTATTATTATGCACACATCGTGAGATAATGTGACTTGATCAAATTATCATCCGCGTCATTATTACATCAATCAAGTAATATTCAGTCAGATTTTTTACAAGCTGAATTGGGAGGACTGCAAACTACTCACAGACAGTTTTGTGCTTATTTATTTATTTTTTATTATTAAATGAGATGGGGCCACCAGAGCTTTTAGTGAGCATTATTAAATTTACAGACAAAAGAAAATAAATAGGTGGACATTCTAAATCGATTTCTGCATGCGTTGCGAATACATGTGTGCCGCATTATTGCCTTGAAGGAAGGAGGAAATCGTGCACTTTTGGCTCACTTTTTCGTGATCAGCCTTGACTCCATCCACCGCAGCGCTAGCCATCTCTACCGTAAACATTGTATTGCCGACGATTATGCCGAATTGAGTTTGAGTTAGAGAGTGTGCGCGAAATATCCGTTGTTGCTGATTATGTAGACGATGCCCAGAATGAACTTTGCTTCCAAACAATTGAAAATCAACGTGAAAAGCAAAAGAATCATGACGTTACTTTTTATGCCTTTTCAAAGAAAAAAATTAAACTCTGACTCGGTGTGAGTGTGTGTTTTAAAGCTGATAAACATCGGACAGTCCGAACGTCGTCGTCGTAAGGATCACGTACTTTCTACAAGACGGAACAGAGAAAATGTTTTGATAGGAGGATCTCGACTCATCGTTTACACAAGATGAGTGATTGGACACGAGAACACGAGCTACAATAATAACAAAGAAGCATGCGAAAACTTTTACACTGCTTTTTCCAAAATTTTATTTTTGTTTCGTTTAACACTTTTTGCAGTAAAATGCAAGCATTTCTTTCTCATCAACATCATTATCTTCATCAGTCTCAGACGCTATTTACATTAGCACATGTGCAGAAAACGGTCAAAGTGGGAGTTCTCTTGTGTAATAACCCCATTCTTGGTATTAACGTTGATTAAATCCCACTCTGCACTGCCAGACTGACTATTAATAAGATGAAAATGTGCAAAAAGATTTTCATTTTTTAAAAGAAATTTCAGAAAAACTTTATTTGTTTGTTGCAAGAGTGGACCTACATTTGCAAATTTTCTGATATTTCAAACTGTCAGACAAAGTCAACGGCTGATGACGATGATGATGTGATAATGTTATGGTGTTGTGGAAAGGGGAAGAGGAGAGGATGAGGAGTTAAGACAGCGACGAGAACGAGTCTCCGAAATATGTTTGTATTCACCTATTCTTAATTTATTTAAAGCATTCTCATCATCGCCATCATCACTGATGCTGATGGCACAAAAGTGCCACATTTGAAAAGGCAAAAGCCAAGCCTTTTTCTTCGTCTTGTTTAATTTATGAGAAATATTTACTTTATGTTGGAATTATTTTGATATAAAAATGGTGCGATTGTTGAATGTGTGGAGTGATACCTACAAAAATGAATCTTCTTTAAAGTCCATTTAATCTGGAAATTTATTTTCTCAACAGAGAGAAAGACATTGAGAAAGACGAAGTACAAATGGCTGTAATAAAATGAAGGTCACGGTCGTTTATACAATCTTTTAGGTTCTAGATTTTTTTGTTTTGGTTAACTTTATTGTATGGACGGCCGATGATGACGGTGAGGATACATTCATGGAGCAATATATTATGCAGATAAAGTAGACAAAAAATATATAAAATAATGTAGCTTCGCATGGTTTATTATACATATAGCGTAATCAAATCGCATTGAAGTATGTACATAAGGCAATATTTTTCCTGATTAATTTCCTACCTGTGTCTATTCGAAAGATAAAACAAGAAGAATGAATAGGTCCACACTCAGTCAACTTGGACACAATGGTGTTTACTATTTATGCTCCTTTTAATTTACTTACGACTCAGAAACAAGACACAAGAAGAAAGAATGACTTTTTGGAAAAGTGTGTGTCTGCCTCTGAGAATGAATGTGTTTTGTGTACCTGAGCTGGTGAGATATTTCCATTCTTATCGGATCATTTCATCTCTCGATCATGATACCCTCTCTCGCAACCATTCTGCTAATAATATGACTTTTTGTTCTCATTCTATCTATCTCCTGGAGAAGGAGCAAAAGAAGGAGGTGGATATATGAACGAACAGTTTATGTAATGTACTGACATGGCTACATGGACACATTCAGATTCATTATTGTTATTACCACATTACAACTCCCACTTTTTATTTGTCTATTTATGTGTGGGTTTCCTAAATGAGCATTCTTCGTCTCTCTACTCTTCGCCTTCTTTCGCCGTCTTCGTCAGCTTCTTTTTTAAGAAGTTAAAAATTGGAAAAGACAATAAACTGGGATGTCTGAAGCATTTATTCCTTACACAGGCTTATTATCTCTGTAGTTAATATTATTATTCCTTACTGAGGTAAAAAAGCATCAGTAGCGTAGCGTAGTTATGTCATATAGAGTCAAAAAAGGTTGGAGAAAAATTAAAAGGTGCATTTTTTGTTCAACTTCTTCCTCCTTTTTTACCATTTCTTCTGTATTTTCGGCTACTTATTAGTTGACTCCTCACTCTCTGTTCTCACGCTTCCGATCATATTTTTCTTGGTCTCACGAACAATAAAGAACGGAGGAGGGTGAACAAAGAAGAGACGTAGGTATCGTTTGAGATTACACGCTTCTCGATTCTTCGAGTGCTGTTGTGACTACACTGTCAATCCTCTTCAAAAGTAACAGTATTGTTTCAAGAGGGCATAGGGATTATTAAAATAATACCAAGTTCAGTGGTGGCGAAGGTGGAGGTGCATGATACCATCCTGTGGGGGAGAGAAAGGGAGTCACAAGTAAAACAGCTTTTAATTTATATCCAATGAAATAATAATACTTCAGCGAGATTCCTTTTTGTTCCTCTCGACTGTTCCCCCTTTTTACCGTCATAATGATATATTGTTTTTGAGTTAATGTTAGTAAAATAATGCGGTGCATGTTGTGTAACACGTTGAGCAAAGACACAGAAAAAACAAGTGATGATGACGAAAATTGTAGTTCTTATGAGGGAAAAACTTGAGACAGAGTGTATCATCACGAAAGAAAGTGTGATTATTATGAGTCCAACAACCTGTGGCTTCATTGGAAAAGTCATACGGTGCACAAAATCTAGAGCAGTGGGCATGATGCTCCGTGGAAAAATTCAGCAGAGATGAGCTCCTATTTCAATTACTGAATCTTGCTTATGGTTCTTAATAGAATATATTTTTCATCTCTTTCCCATTTTACAAGAGGTAATCACAAAAATAAGCTGTTTCTAGCCTTCTCGATTGTTTTTAGTTTCCCCTTTTTCGAAAGCCTTATTTTTCATTAAATGAAAAGGGAGCAAACAGAGCCATTTATTGGAGTAATGGGTACAATAAATCTGACCAGACTCACTTGGATCCAGGCTAAGACAAAGAAATGATGCCTTTTAATAAATGGATAGTAGCAGCAAAGCAATGATGAAACGGAGAACAAAAGTGATGAGTGAAGACCCGAACAGGTGCAAGGCTCGATTGGAATGAAGGAATTTTCTTGATTCGTATGTTATACAGCTTCTGACTGACTTTTTGTAGGAGGAAAATAACAGATGGCTTTTTCAGTGACTCATTTTAATACATTAGTATTCATTTTCCGGCTCCTCAAATCTAACATCCCACTGATAGTTATGATTAAGGGAAGCAGTGATTTGCTTAATAAATTTTTTTATAATTTGCAAATATGATGAAAACTGTACGTAAGTGAAAAGTCTCTAGACATTTTACATAAAATTAATTTTGTATTTAAAAATAATTTTAAGTACTAAATGAACGACCACCACTACTAGTAAATTTCCAATTAATAGTAATCGCTGAAAATTATGATGAAAATTATGAGTTGCTGTCAAGAGAAGCGTGTGCGAACTCATCAGTGGTCATTACAATTCATGATTAGGTGATCCCCGTCATCAAGAGTTTTCATCTGTTCTAACATATTACTTCTCGTGTTGTCACCATGCGCCATCATTTCTCCTAAAATTTCTTTCTGTCATTTACTCTGAAAGAAACAAGAACGTGATTTACGAATTTGTGCCTAAAAATATTTCAATCTTGATGAGTATTATTATTAACAGAAAAAATGTGAGCTTCACGCAGGGTTGACAACTAATATATGCATCATATGCATTGATTTCACTTTTGTTGGATATGCAGTTATTACAAAATCAATTAAGAACATAAACATTTTGAATTTTATAATTATTTTTGTAAGTGTCGCAAAACACATTTAGGAAACCAGCAGAATCTATATAAATCTCCTTCCATGATATAGTATGCAAATGACTTTGCTTCACTATACTTTGATCATTATTGTCAAGCATTTTCTCTCCTCTTTCAATCAGCAATAATGAAAAATGATTAGTTCGTACTGCACACATTTCACAATATCTATTATTAACTATTAGTGGAATGTATTTATTATGGCTGATTATTGGCACCGCTCATCATCATAAAAACTGGCATGCGGCAGTGTTTCTCTCAGATTCGTGGCAGTGGTGACGATTGATGATGTCTTTGATTATTTTCAGCTTTAAGAACCAATTAAATATTCACATCACGACACACACACAAATGAAACAAGCCAAGGGACTGCAGAGACGAACAGTGACTGCGCACAAACAAGCTAACAATATCCAAACAAACATCCCATAACTCATGTGCTCATGTTCATCCAACTTGTCTATTTTTTCTTAGGGCTCATTGCAATGTACTTACATTGTACATTATTATTTGTGGCCACCACCTGAAAATGCCCACAATGTAATAGAATAATTTTTACTTCCTCATTGCCACCATCATCAGCACAATCACCATTTTAGCAATAGATCTCAATAATAATAGTAGTAATTGTAGTAATATTTGGTAATCACTCAACAGCAAACTTTGTTTTAATGGCTGCTGCTTTCAATGTAACTACTATTTATTTTTCTTTTTGGTGGACCAATAACAATAGCAGCAGCAACACCAACACCAGCTACCACGCAATCCTCATCATTTTCCTTTCCTTCACTATTAACTACAATGGATAGATTATAATAATGCAGCCCTTTGTGCATGCGCTTATTTAGTGGTTTGCAAATCATTTCATTCATTATCGGATCGCGACGAACTTTTTTTTTTATACAAATCGCCTGACGACTGGATTCATGTCAATGCGTATCATGTGTCAATGCTGATGATTGTGAATTGGGATGATGACTGAGTGACCCGGAATTAAAATTGAGATTTTCCTTCTTGTTAATTTGAATGGCTGACGAGGATGGAATTAATTACCCTCACAAATCATCGAATGAATGAGTTCAACAAATGAAAATAAATTGTTATTGATTGTTGAGTCGGTTGTTGAGTGGACGGTTCGAGACTTTGTTTGAAATGAAACTTTGCTAGATGACATATTTTCCACGATTTGTTTTTCAAGCAGAGTTCACGACTATGGCATTAGATAAAACTGTGAATAAATGAAGAACTCGTTAAGTTAATGGCGTAGTAGAGTAGTTAGTGAGTACCTACATAAAATCTTCGAATTCTGCTGATATATTGTACACTTTGATGACATTTTACGACATTCCAATCAGAAGACAATTCCAAATTGGTTGGCAATCTGATCAAATCCCAATACTTCCTCGTCATATCATGATCAGAAGCCCTCGCTAAAAGATAACGAGCATTACGTATCAATTGAAAATGCTTTCAAAAAATTCCAACATGCCCAGCATGGTCGTAAAACGCGCATTGATTTTCACCAAACAATGTTTTGTCATCGAGATTCATCCGAAAATTTATTGCCATTCAGTGTTGAAACAATAAATTGGACGTAAGTGGAATGTCATCTCACTAGCTACTAACTATTCTCAAGTCTAAGAAAAATATTTCTAAGAAGATCATTTAGTTTAGTTGGTTGATTTACGTCATTCTTTTTTTTCACTGTCGACGAATCATGAAGATCCTGATTTGTTAAGTCACCTGTTTAGTGAAGAGGAGGATTACGGCATGACTGAAGAATATTTTCATGATTCATCTTGTCACATCGAACTTACAGGAATACCAAGGTATTATACCTTTCACACAACTTTTTATATCCCAAACACGAACCAAGGTCTTCTGGTATCAATAAAGCGTTTGTCCGTCAATCTTTCTTCGTTTTTACACACTTTTGGAACATTTAATTTGTATCAAACCAAAGGTTATTCGATTTGTCATAAAGGTTTTCGAAATACCCTGTTCGGGTCAAAAGGTCATCCGAATGTTGTTTGGTCAATCATTGTTTGGTCTCAAATTGGGGCATTATGAACTAAGCGGGAAAATTGTGTAAGGTTTGCTTCTCTGCAGCTTGGATTATCGATAAGCTGCATGCACGAATCGGGAGAAAAAAATTAGAATGACATGAAAGAGTAAGGCTGAAACGTATTAGGGATGAACTAAACATGTTGCTTGCGATTTGATAGATGTTTTTCTTCGGTATGTCTTGTTGTTAAACTGAAAAGTTCATGTATATTTTTTGGAATTTTCCTTCAGCTGTCAAAAAACGATAATACATTAGCATTTTAGAGCTGTCAATTATTACGCTATAAGTTACACATAAGTGATGTGTGTGCGTCTTGTGTGTGAATTGTTATAATAATGGGCAGGTAAAGAAAAATGGTATGGCTAATTGGCAGCTTTTTTCTTTCTTTTTCCTTACAGTCTGTGGTGATGCTAGTGTTCCGTGAAGAAAAATCTCCCGAGGATGAGACGAAAGCCTGGCAGTTCTGGCATTCGAGGCAGCACAGTGTAAAACAAAGGATACTAGATGCAGGTAAGCATTCCCAAGCCTTCTTTTAAACTGTTGAAGTTCCTGGTGTCAGAAAATATCGTTAGCTTGTCTCAAGTGTGCATTATATTTTTATTATTGAAGACGGTGTCGTTAATTATGTGAAAGACCAACCACTAAATTTTTTTAGCAATATATGATTTACGTTTATGCTTTCAAACTTTTCTTGTGGTGATCTGATCTGGTTTTCGTGGTGGTGGATATAAAGTACACATTTACGTCACGTGTACCAAAAATGGGACATGGTACACCGCACTGGCAACACATCCCGGTGGCACCTCCATCATCTTAGCTTTCCCCAAATTTTCATTACATCAATTTCAGTGAGACAATGGAGTCCTTTTTGCTTGTTCTACATTTCGCTAGTTTCCTTTAATCACCACATTGTCGCATTTCCCCTAACAAATAGATTTTTAGCAAGCTTTATTCCCCCAAAAATGATACTGTCAGAAAAGTAGGATGTTCTTATCTATCATCATCATATTATCTGGAAATGATGATTACAGATCATCATTATCATAATAGTAATCATAATAATGTTAACACGACACAGTACCATATTTATGATTATTATTACTGTGTTTCAACTCACTCAAAACAACGATGATGACTAGAAACGTCTTGTGTCCAACAAGGTGGACCGTTGCTTTCTATGCATAACATTATTATTATTACGATGTACGTGCGTGTGTAGCAAAGCACCAAAGTACCTATTCAGGAACACTACGCATATGCATAAAGAAAGAAAAAATAGTAGCAGAGAAGTAGTTAGTAGTACACTTGATTACATTGTTTGACGACGACGAGAATTCGAATATTGTTTACCTGAGCTGCTAGTACACGCCAAAAATAAAGAAGACGTGCATGTTTCATTGATGACCATCGTGTAAATATAATATTTTTTTAGCTTTTTCGTGTAGGGGCATGGCATGGCATTTTAGCCATGATCGCCATCATTCTACCCTGGTAATGACATGGACATGTTACAATGCATATTTCTTTTGCCCAGACAATTGCAAAAATCGCAGATAGATATAATAGCAGAGAGTCAGTGTGTCCATTACGAATGCAAGATGAGACGCGGAGTGATGTAATAATGGTCAACCTCGAACCTTCTTCAGTTGATGTACAGTTGCTCCTCTGCAACCACACCAGCAATATTATTATTGCCACTACCGTATAGACAGAGGATATGTGTACATATTTGACGAACCGAGATCTAGTGGCTACCGAGATTGGGTTCATTGTACAGTTGCTCCTCTGCAACCACACCAGCAATATTATTATTGCCACTACCGTATAGACAGAGGATATGTGTACATATTTGACGAACCGAGATCTAGTGGCTACCGAGATTGAGTTCATTCACCTGTTGAACTTGTTCCCCTAAAAAGCCGAAGAGATGCTGTGCTGCTCTTTCTCTCTGATGAGTAGACTGATGAAGAAGAAACGGTGGCTTTTTCTACATTTTGTCATGTTACTTAAATGAACCACGTACAAAAAAGTCTTTCAGTATAAACCAAAGTGAAGACCTAGAGAAGAAAAATAATATCAGTATTTTACCATTTCACTTCACACTGTTATTATTATTACGTTACTGTTTAGATTTTTTCTCCTGAGGAATGGAATGATTGCGATGTGATCCGCACACTCATACATCAATTCACCAATTTACCTGTAATTCAGAGAGATGCCACATATTATAGAGCAGGGGAAAAGAACCGCTATAATATGACTGACTGACTCACTGACAAATAATGTAATGGTATAGTTTGCCCCTACATATTTATGATATTTTGTTGGTCCACTCACTGGTCTACGGACGGAGGCTTCATTCACATCATTTTATTGTTATCTGAGCTGAATGATACGTTCTGCTTCTGCAGCTACTACCATCAAAACGGCAATCCCATTTTTCCTTTGAAGAGTCGAGAATAATTACATAGCACAGAAGATAGCTACTTGGATATGTGTAGCAG
This sequence comes from Cyphoderus albinus, assembly GCA_021029165.1. Lineage (NCBI taxonomy): Eukaryota > Metazoa > Arthropoda > Collembola > Entomobryomorpha > Paronellidae > Cyphoderus > Cyphoderus albinus. The sequence continues at coordinate 49,830 of VYYJ01000289.1, read as the reverse complement.
GTGAACTATTTGTTCTTCACTTTGTTAAAGTAGATCAAATATCAAATACTCATATTTTCAAGAGGGTTCGAGATCACTAAAAAGAGATAATCAACTCAACAGCAGCACACAAATATTTCGAAGTAATTTGGTCAAGAAAGACGCAAAATAAGCCTTTCATTAGATTATTTATTGATGTGCGTGCGGTGGTGGGCGCTGTGCTCTGCTACGATGTCGTGGTGGCTCCCACCTCACTGCGCCACAACCCAAGTCAAAATATTAGAATTTTTATTCTTCAAGTAGCTCGATTGACTTTTCGCTTTTTGAACGGTTGATCGTGGGAGACGTTTTATTTTCGAATCTAGAATCTCAGTAGGAGAAATAAAGGCAGGGTCACTCTGTTAAAACTCTTTTTATCATCTCTCTCTCTCTCTCTTGCTCTAAAAATATCGTCCTCCTCGTCATTCCATCTTGTCCATCATTACTGAAGGTTGTTGATGATAAAAACGACGAAGTTGATGTTGATGATTCACGTGTAAAAATACAGAAACGATTTAAATAATAATTCTCCAATGTTCCACATGGGAAGGTTGGGAAGGGAAGGAGGAAAAAAGCAAGAGAGATGCTATTATCCTTGGGATCATCCTCGTTCATTATTACAGACTCGGTAATACCGTCGTCGTCCTGTCGTCGTCATCATAATCATCACCGTTGATCGTCAAAATGTAAAATTATCCTTTATTTTACATGAAGATTTTCCCTCTCTCGCAGCCAATAATAATCCAATCGAATTTGTGTAGTAGCAGCAGAGCAGTGTGTGTAGTTAATAGCAGTCATCTCCATCAACGTCGTCGTCGTCGTCGTCTTCGTAATCATCATCAAACTCATTTTTATTCTCTCTTTTCTCGATCATGTAGAAAAGAAGGAGGGCGATGATCATGATGCTGGTGTTTTCATGATGGCCAGCAAGGCAGGCGATACCGATCCTATTATTTCCCTATTCTACCATTATGATTACTACAAAAGACGCTCATTCTTCTTTCTAACCTGTATTTTTTTCGACAAAGAATTTTAGTTTTTAGTTGAGGTATCATAGTCATCCTCATCATCGTCAAAATCAACAGCAACAACGGCAATTTTCCGCGAACAGAATATCAATGAGGTTGATTCGTTCAATCTAAATATTACCTGGGTTATGAATGCGTTTACTGTGTGGACTACTACGAGAGCAACGTCGTCTTCATCATTCTTTAAATCCTTGATCATTCTCAAAAATCTTAGCACTATTAAGATTTTTGTTTTAGACGAGGATGTAAAAAGAGAAGTAGCTAAAAGACGGCTACGAAGAAGACGTAGCATGCCACAGCCACACGATATGAATGTGAATAGGTAATGAAAATACATTAAACATTTTATAGCCTAAAGGACATGGATGCCCCTGTTTAACTTTAATTACCTCTTTATTCCTTTTTGATTCCGCACACACCGTGGTGCACAGTCATCTTTCTTTCATTGCAGTCATTCCTAATTGTAAATAGCTTCGCATTATTATACCCGTCTGCCAATTAAGATAAAATGATCTTATGAGACATGTCGTTTCTCTGCAAGCTGCTCACCATGCTTCTAAACTTCGAATTTAAATTTGTTCATTCATGGCGTAAATAATGCATACAACCAAATTTCTCCCACCATTTTCATTAACACATAACAGTAAACATAAAACAATAACTAATTCGAAGCAACGGTAACAAACCAGATCAAAATGTGCACGGTTTCTCATCATCTTCACATCTTTCAACCAAATTGCTATTTCGCTCAGCCATATTGGTCTTTTGGGATGACGATGACGAAGCTAGACTCGCATAGCACATTCGAAAATAGCTTCTGTCTTGTTCACATACATACGACGTCATGCATGCGCTCGTATATTTTCGTGAAGAGATTTTTTTTTGTGCGAACACAATATAAAATCCGATTGGTTCTCCCGTCGTTTTTCCTTTTGGACAATAGACATTTTTTACGACTCCCCACAAACATGATTATTAATAGGTTCATTGAAACGAAAAAACGACTAGGACTGAATTGAACCATTCTTCTGTGGCGATGAGATGGCAAAAAATAATACTTCACAACAAAACACACTCCTGCTTACCACCATCGCGTCTGTGGTAGGCATAGACATAGGCATGCCCGTTAAAATGAAATAATGGGCGGTGATAACGCAGACACTCGGATCTACAGCTTCTCACAACATCAACCAGAGAAGACAAACTCTCAATCTTTTTAAAGAGTTCACTTGATGAATACGAAATAAGCTCTTCCTTCTTCGTTTCGTCATCGTGACACTGTTCTCCATTCAAAAGTCTCTTTTCTTTCATACCCACAAAAAATGAAGCCAAGAAGTAAAATGTACGCATTACTAATTCACATGTCCTCCACCCGCATCCCCAATATATTTTCACACAGAAAATCGTGCATCCATGTTGGACTGAAAATGAAAAATGATGTGGTAGTCTGCAGTTTTAGGCAGGTTTTACGGTGTGTGAGGGGGATTGCACATTAATGCTCGTGAGCAAATAATAAGGAGCTCATCGTGTTTACTTGTTTTTTCAGTTAGCTCCACTTGCAGTAATGAATGTTGAGATAATGCGGTGTGGCCGAGAAAAAATAACGCTCGCTCAATCTTTCCTTCTTCTTGTCTTCTATTGCGTCTTCTGGAAGCATTCTAAGTCTAAATATTCGTTTGCCATTGTTTGCTGGCAAGCAATGATACGTCTACGTGTAAGCAGGTGTGAAATTGTAATTGCGCAACTCTAAGAAGTTTTTTAAAAAAACAAAGTGGATACATGGATATACCATTTCGGAAAGATAAATCAAATAGAACAGATAAATTTTGTTGTGCATTTTTTGTACCAAAAGGGTTTCTTAGAAAAAGTGTCTTCCGCTGATAATCTGGAAAAGAATCGTTTCCCAAGATGGAATCGAGTAACGCACAGTAATGTGTACAAGTAAAAGCTTTGTACCGGGTTGCCTTCGAAAAATGCAATGAGTTGAATAAAAAATTGAATGGGATTTCCCGTCTGTTTCACTTCAGCTGTTTTCTGATACTGGTTTCTTGATTCACTTTATTTACTCTTTAGCAGTTACTACTAAGAGATTTTTCATTATAACTCTATTTACTTTAGGGAACCAGTTTTCTAGGAGGGCATTGTGTGTGGCAGGTTGCTAAAGTATGAATGGAAAAAATATTGATGGCATCCCATCCCTGGACTGCTCCAGTTCTTTTTTGTATCATTTAGAAATAACCGAATGTTGACGAGCTACGCTTGATTCCAGATCTCGATTGTTTTGAATGGAAAAGACAAAAGACGATGAGTTATTGCATGAGTTTTTAAATGGTTCCCACGAACGGGATGTTTCTTTTCATTGTTGAAATTCGTCGCGACACTGGCTTTAGTTTTATCCTGGTCGACATTATTCATTGAAAAAGATAAAGTGGCGATTATTTTGTGATTTATGAGATCGCATGACGAATCCGGGATGAAAAGCTGTGATTCATTTTGTGAGGTCAAATCAAGTTCAAACGCTTTACGAATCGAATCTAAAAATATTAAATTTTCATGAAGACAGCTAACGACGAAAAGGTTGGAAGATTGAGTGCGATAGTATCAGGTAGGCTGGCTTCGGATACGACAGCAAAGAGGAGACAGTCGTTACCGTAAAAATCCTGTTAAAAGTCATTAAATGTCAGAAAAACCGTGTTCAAAATGATTGTTTCGTTTTCCTCCACTTTTCTTTCTATCTCTCTCCTGATTTACACGGCTCAAGTGTCCTCTGCTGTAATGGCTTTGCCTGAGCGAATGTTCACATTTAATGACTTTTTTGCAGTTGGTATAAATATGATTTCTGTAAGATATGTACAAATACAAAGTTTTTAAAAATCGTAATAATAGTTTACATTGCATTTTATTGAGTTGGTTGGTAAACTATTAATTTTTTTCTTTTCGTTTGTAACTATTATTATTACTTTTTAGTTCTTATTATTATTTTCTAACAAACACAAATAGATATTAGACTAGTGAAAAGTATAAAGAAACATAATTTTCTAATCATCATCCTCATCATGATCTTACCTTTGCGTACAAATATAAAAATATCTCTGACGTTGGTTCTTCACCTGACTTCACTTATTTCTTTTTATTTCTCAAAACATTTTTATTATCACTTGCACAAATCTCTGTTTTATTCCATCCCAGTAACTCTTTCTCACCAGCAATGCTCCAGCAAATGAAAGAAAAAATTATACATTTTTATGTGAGTGGAGTGAACACGAACGTGTCCGACTTTAGTTTCTTTATTGTGTTTACCGTACATCTCAGTATTGAACGATACAATGTCTATAATGATGATAATGGGAAATGGGAAGATGTTATAACGCAACGCGAGAATTTTTAAATACACACAAAGGAGAAAAATTAACTTTTCAATATTTTTCCCCGTTTTTATTCCTTCCTCGCTTCTGCTTTTTTTTTTATTTGTACAATAATTGTTATTATTTTTATTGTTTGCTACTCGAGGGTTGGGCATTACGGCATTGCATAAGACAGGACAGACGCACTATCTTGATTTTGATACGGAACGACTTCACTTAC
>VYYJ01000289.1:0-45073 GCA_021029165.1 Cyphoderus albinus | reverse complement strand
GCCATTTCTCGATGGTGAGCGAGCGCAGACAAAACGGAGCAGCGCCGTGTAACATTCTTTTTTGATATGATTATTATTGTTGTTATTATTATACGTTGTAGTGCTATGTTTCTTTTCTGTTATCATGATCATCAATCGTGAATCATCAAAGAAAGAGAAAAACTACAGCAATGCAATTGCACAAAAGAAACGTGGATGCCCACAAAGCACTCCTATTATTATTGTTTACGTATTGTGTGTGCATTGGAGGTTTTTATGGAAAACCTCACCACTGATTCCGAGGTGCAGCATTGAGTCGTCATAATGTGTACACGGAATTCGGATAGATTCTTATCAAAACCTAACTAATATATTCCGTTTCGTCTGTAACTTCTGTGAAATATAAAAATAATAATTGAGCAAAGACTTGTCTGTTAGCCCGACCTTCTTTCTCCTGAAGGGAAATTAGAAAAAATGAGGAATTTTTGCAACATAAAAATGCTAATAAAGAAATGAAAACGCGAAAAATGTTTTCTTTATAGTTCAATAATAAAAAGTAATTAAGATCTTTTTATTACGAGATTCTTTCCATTTTATGCAATAGAAATAATTATTGTTATTAAATCTTCTTCTTGTATCCGATACAGTATAAGGTACAGGCCTTAGAATCATCATAATTAAATGAGAAATATTATTACTTTTATGAGACGTAATTAAATGGTCGTTGTTATTATTACATTATTAATAATTGTTATAAAAGGTAAGCAATGACTGTCGAAAGGTGAAAGTCTCGATTCTGTGTGAGATCATGAATCAGGCCTCATATTGCAATATCAAGCTTTTAATTGTTTTCTCAAAATTATTGAAGGAGAAGCAATAATGCTTAATTTATTTTTCATTACGTTCATGATTCTCGAAAATCCAGAACAGCAAAATGTAATAAAAACGATTTTTATGAATTCCACGCAGAAGCACTTGAGTGCACACAAATGCACATAGTCAAAGAAAAGTGCAGCTTTGGGACCCACGCTGGCTCTCTCTTTGGTTGTCTTGATGGTTTTCCATGTAAAATTGTAATGTTCAGAACGTGACTTTGATACAATTAGATTGTGAGAGTGTGTTTTCTCAACTTCATGATAATAATGATGGGCAAGGGCAGAAACACAATAATAATAATAAATGGTGATGCCGGTGCTGCTGCGGCGTTAGAAGTAGTCCTGGCGAATTCTCACAGTTCGGAAAATCAGAGAAGGTGGTAGCATCATCTCGAATAGTAATTAATTTAGTGGCAGAAGTATCAGAGTATGAATTAGTTGTTTCCCAAGAGTGCATACATGGTCTTTACTTTTTATGTTTGGAAAATTAAAATTTTTCTTTCAGGCTCTCTTCTACCCTTCGTTCTGTTCAATTTTGTTGATATGACCGTCCGTCCTCTCTTATTCACACAAGAACGGCAGGTAGTAGCAGCGGGTCCAATATGAACCGCAAGTGCATCAAAGAGTCAAATCGTTTTTTATTACCACACTTGCTCAGTCTCTGGAATGACCGTTTTGTGGTTTTTAAATGTGGAGTGTTGCGCCTTAAAATGTGGGATAGTGGAGGAAGCGACCACAGAAGTATGTAACATCCCATGCTTCACTGATTACAACTTTTGTGGCATTTTATTATTATTACATTATCATCACAAGTCGTATACAATGTTTTTACCTGGAGGAGAAACAAAGAGGAGATGAGATGGCTGCGTTTCATGCATCTCATATTTTATTGAGTGAATCGAAGAAAAATAAATGAGGACGACGATGATGATGCGGCAACGATGAGACATGGAATGCGGTTTGTAGTTGCCTCTTTCCGTCTCCTCTATCCACTTGACTCCTTTTTGAGAGAGTTTGCATTATTGCAGCCATTTCATGGCTTCTCCGCATGTTTCATAAGCATAAGATTGTTTAATGGCATGCTTTGTATGCGCCACTGTTGCTCACCTCTTTTCATCGTCCTCATCAGCGTCATGATCATCGTCATGAACTAAACATTAGCAAAATAATAGCTTCCGATCTCACTCTCTTTTAATCATTTTTCTTATTTTATGTATTGCTCGACTTTGACTTAACGATTTCACTAAACTTTGACTACCTTCTTTTGAACCCGATGAAACTAAATTGATGATAGATAACGATGACGAAGGGTGTAATGATGAATTCGCTGAATGTGAAATTTAAGTTTGCGAGGATGAAAATAAAAATTCATAAAATCACTCCAGACTTAAAGCTAAAAGAACAAAGCGGCTCGAGGCAGCAAATGTGATTTGCTCAGAGCCAGCAATATTAAAAAGAAAGTAAAAAATAGAAAAATGCTAATTTCTTCTTTTCATCAAATCACCACCACAAAAAAAGCATAATAACAAGTTAACTCTAGTTCATAAAAGCACTTTGATTGTGATCTTGTGTACCGTAACGAATACGAGATTTGCTGTCGGCACAATTAGAAATATCCAAGTAGAGAAAGCACTTGGTAGAAAAAAATAATTGTGTGTACATACATATTTCTCTTATCATTTTTGCTGGTCAGTTAGTTAACCAAATTTGAATATTTTGTGTTATTTGAGATTTACAGTTGATGATGAATGTTTTTTCTTTGTTTGTAATTTGCAGATACAAAGAATAGCGTTGGTCTTGTCGGATGCATAGACGAAGTCTCTCATAATGCCATAGCAGTCTACTGGAATCCGCTCGAGAGCTCCGCAAAGGTAAAAACTATTTAATTTTAATTAGTGCGTGTATACTTAAGAACTCTGGTAGTGATTCATCCTATCATCAAATTCATAGTATTACTATGTTGCGAACATCAGTCAGCAGAGTAGTAATTACGGAGGTACATTTTCAGATAGCACAGGGCACAAAGCAAAGAACGGAGAGAGGTAAAGAACATAACAACAATAACAACCACAGCTCCAAATTAAATCACACCATTAACTTAATTATATGGATGTGTGAGGGATGCGATTATGGGGATCAGTGTCGTGCTAATAACAAGATAATGCCTTTTATACATCCATTCTTGTCAGAACCAACATCTACCTACCTACAGTTTATATCTTTCTCTCTTAATGTTTTCTGTGTCTTTCTTCATATTGCTCACCTTCAAAAACCAACAGCATTAAGAAGGAGAAAAAAAATTGCAGATCAGTTTCATTCTTGCTCATCATCATATTATAAAATATGAAATGAAGATGATGATATGCTTACATTGTAAGCCTTACAACCCCCTTTTACCTCTTTTGTATTACATTTGTAATGGCTCGAATTTTCTTCGTTTGCTGTACGGCGTTACACCGTAGTCCATAATGTTAATGTTGCATTTTATTGCTTACTTAATGTGGAAGTATTACACGATGATTCAATAGAATTTATGACCTTTGCTAGTTTTGATTTCTCAACTCGGGAGTTGCTCTCGGCTTTTTATTTCCCTTTTGCTAAAAACTGAGAAACAGAAAAGTGTGTTGGGAAATTGCGCATATCTGTTTTGAGTAAATATACTCCGTAGCGGATAAGCAGCTTTTGTTGTCTATTTCTTAAAAACATGAGGATGAGGACGACGATGATGATACACTGGATTATGGTCACATAGTTAATTAAAGCGAAAAGGAAGTACTTCTTTATTATTTATTCCCAGACACGGGAACACAAATTGAAATTTATTTGTGTAATTTAATGCATTTAATAAAGAATAATAATGACGACGAGCGAGGAAACAGCGTGAAATTTAATAAGTTCTCCTACAGTTCACCTTATGTAATGTAGACACAGTGAAGTGCATCTGTTAAGTTGACCATAGCACCGAGAGGCAAACAATGGAGAAGCCAGAGGGGCAGCGTACCGGCATTACAGTAATAAGCAGTTGAAACTGGACCACTGCTGGAGAAGAGCATTCATTATTTCGTATTACAATTTAAGTGTGGTACATCATCATCATCAGTCATCGTGTCTGTATGTTTATGCTAAAATTGGTTTCTTGGTCAAATTCACAGCAGATAATTTCATTTTCCCATTTTATTTTTGACGGTCAAGCGGTTATTTTTTCCTTCATGCCTCACTCGATAAATAAATAAGTGTAAGTAATAACAACGAAGAAGGTAAAAATTATAGCAAGCATTGATGCATGGTTGGGTGCAAAGAAGGCATTTTCCTACTGGCCATCATCTTCTTCGTCATAAACATAATTTTCTTTTTCTCTCCGTTGAGCTGAAAATGATAAAGTATGGATTGAAAGTAAAAGGACTTTATAATCCGTAAACTAAGTCGGGTATAAATAATAAAAAAGTCAGTAAAATTTCTCAGCTCAAAAGGCTTAAAATTGTACAATAAGTAGTAGGAATGAGAGAAAAGGAAGAGTGGTAGTGGTATCATCATCGTCATTGTAAAAAGCTAAGCAGATTGTTTGGAACTTTATAAGGAATATGTTTGCGGGCACAGAAGGCTAACTGCAGGGAAAATTGTAAATGAGCGGAAGCTGTGCAGACGTGAGTTGATTTTATAAAAAAGCGTTCAACGAAAAATAGTGTAATGCAGCATTAGTGCAACACTCTTAAATAAATAGTTGGAAACAGTAGAAGGCATTTAATTTTTTCTCCTTCACACAAACAATACGTAGAATTGGATACCCTGTCGGCGATGGTCATGATCATCACATCACATCGTCCGCTCTGGGACGTTTGTGAATAAAAAAGTAGAAATGAAAATAGATTGTCGACTGGTCACATCTATGTAAATGAAGTATACCATCGGGTTCAATTGATAGTTTTACTACTATATTGTTATTGTCTTGGATGGAATTTGAGAAATAGAGCTGTAGGGACAGATGGTCAACTGCGAGAGATTTTTGAACCGGGTTTGTGTAATCCCATCCTCTCCAGAATTTCCCGTCTCACTAAGCACATTATAAAATGCTCATTCAGGATTCAATTCATGTTTCAATTTAAATTGCCGTCCGCGATGCATTAGTTTCTGTGACTATGTATTTGACCGTGTGGCATTCTATTTCCGACGTGGACTGGAAGTATTTTTTTAGCATTTGTTGATCTTACTCTTGATAATGACTTCTTCTTTTCTTTGTTAAATAAGTTTCTTTCTTAGTATGTATGTATGCTAATACAGTGAATTTTTGATATTTCAGATAAATGTAGCAGTGCAATGTCTGAGCACAGATTTCAGCAGTCAGAAAGGAGTGAAGGGTCTTCCGCTCCACCTACAAATTGACACATACGTATGTTTGATTTGACGTTTACTTCAACATGAACTTTAATGTATTCAAACATAAAAGGCGACGACAAACATGTAACACGTAACGTGTTTATTACTTCAACATTATTGTTTAACTAATTACAATCAGTCCAGAATTATGATGTCATCCTCATCCTCCACCTTAAGATCCTTAAGTTTGTTTTGTTTTAGCATTGCATCAGAGCTACAAAAAACCATCTACGGCATTTCATTTATGCAAGACGAATGTTAAAGAAATGCGCATTATTAATTTTTAAAACTTTCATGTTTGAATAAATTGATGTTCATGTTACCAACAAAAATTTTGATAATTAATTAAATAAAGTAACAAAATAAATTATCTAGGACGATTTCCGAGACCCCAACTGTCCCATTGTTCACCGTGGATATTGCCAAATCAAAGTCTTCTGTGATAAAGTAAGCACCAATTTTTGGCCTACGCTTTTTCTGTACACATTTTTTGTTAAGTTGTGAGGAGGAGGACATTATTAAACCTTTTAAAACCATCTTACATTTTTGTCGAATGAAAGATCGGATAATAATGATGATGAGAAGTGAAATGAAGACAAAAAGAAGCCCCGATCAAATGGCTATTAAGCGAGGCAATTTAGGAGGCGAGTAACGATAATAAATGACGATAAATAAGAAGGCATAATATTGTGTAGCCAATTTAAGGAAACGACCACCGCCCTCGCCCTCACTCAACTTTACTCCCTTGTTGATCATGCGTCCATGTTTTTCTGTCCCGTAAAGTACATGGTCTCCATTACACTCACATCCTTTTTCAGCGAAATCATTCATAACGTTTGAGAAAGCAATAATAATAATAATAATAAATGCACCTATATCTTCGCTGCGCACTTGGTCCTCGGTGTTTTTCGCGTGAGTTATTGATTTGTAAACAGGAGTAATCATTTCCTCTTTAATATAAACTGTTGAGGTGGCGCTCCTTCGTGTTGGTGGCTTACTACAAGACAGGCAAAAATAAAAGCTACCAACGAGCGATGCCACAATCATTTTTACAATAATGTTTCGTCTTCATTTTTTAACTCTTTCAAATATTTTTCAGCATCCCACGCAATAACACCAAAAAACGAGATTTTAATGAGCGTATAGAATAACAGAAAGTTTATGCCAGAGTGAGCGAGCAACTACCGACAACGACACGACCAATCGAAATAAAAAGCTGGTTTCCTTTCTACCTGATGATAGTAATAATAATACCGTGATCAGATCGTCATCGTCATCATCATTCCTTTGAAAATCACAAAAACGAACATTGTACATATTTGAAGTGACCAATTTTGGAAGTTGGTGCTGTGCTAAAATAGAGATTAAAGCTTGTACTACATTATTTGTGTGTGTGAGATACATGGTACTCTCATTTTAAAGTAGCATCTTTTTTGTCATCTCTCAGAAGAAAAGAAGGAGAATGATGAAAATGTAATCGCAGCTTTTACCATTACTACTCACTCAGCTCGAGCCATATTCAGAATTTTTTAAAGCAAAAGCGAATGGTTAGGGAGAGAGATACCCTGTGCTTATCTGTTTGCTTGAATTAAGTAGTGTGTCCATTATTTCTATCTAACTAAGGCATTCCTTAAAAGGCCTGCTTGAATAGATTGGAGGAAGATGACGATATTCCGAAAAAGCGAAACGACACCATTTAGACATATTACACACAAATATCGTTATTACCACCACCACTACTGCTCCATCGCCATTTTATGGTAATGTGGATTTTGTTTGAATGATTCGTGTTGTTGGAATGAACGCCTTCTTTAGCCAGCCTCCAGTCACTTTTGCGTTTCTTTTTCGTCGCTTTTTTCACGAAAGGAAAAAACTTTCCGTGTAATAATTTTTGAAGTCAAATTACATTATTGTACTAATTTGTAGACCGCCACACTACCATCCACCACCACCGCCACCGACAACCGCACACTGAACAATGCATAAACAAACACGAAATTGGGCCAGCGATTGTTGTTTTTTGGCTGAATTGAAAATTAGTAGTTTACCTAAAATAAAATGACTAATTGGATAATTCAATTAATAGAGTAGACATGACAAGATGTGAGCGAGTGCGAGTATGTACCGTACAGGAGCGGAATCTCCAACTTTTTATGCAAATCAGGCAAAGTTGATGCGAGTAGATCAAGTAGAGTTATGAACGAAGCAAAATCTCATCATCATCACTTTGATATTTATTTATTCCTTAATCAAAACTTTTATGACGTTTTTAACTCAAATTATGCGTAATTGAAAAATGAGGCTTTAAGGTAAAAGTTGAGTAAAATCAGGAAAATTGATTCTTAGTCACGTAAAGTGAAGCAAAATTAATATTTTATTCTAGAAATTTTTGTCAGCAGTGCTGTTTATGAAAACAAGACTTAATGACGCCTTTCTTGTCAAAATGTAAAGACGAAGCTTTTCATTTGCGTTGCGTGTACTCTGTGAATCATTTATTTTATTCGCCATTCCTACATTTTTATGGCCAATCAAACGAAATGCGAACCAATCGTATAAATTTATTTAGCCGTGCTTTAAAAAGTCAGCAGCATGAATGAGAACATTCTCGTTGGCATTTACTCTTTCGACGGGATGACACACCAAAGAACGGTCAACGGATTATGAATCTCTACAAAAGAATAACATTTTTTTCTTGTTGTGGCCGATGTTGATTTTCTTTTTTAAAAGGCTTAATGTCGTCGTGTCTAAAAATTTGACAGGCATCACCGTCATCATCAGTACAATATTAGATTGGATTATGATTATTATTACTTCTCAAAAAACGAATGAAAAATAATCACAATCGGTTACGTAGCCAAGCTTTTAAATGAAGAATCAAATCCAATTCATACTTCTTCTGGGACAAATCGTAGAATTGAATGCACGTTTCTCTGATGCCTTATTATCAACGACTCTTTTCCTCCAACTAATTTTTAACAGTGAGCACAGCATTTTTATAGTGAATTGGAATGAAACAGCACGCCTGAAAAGTAACAGTCAGCAAAAACGCTGAAGCATTATCCTTGTTTTGCATGATATGTCGCTGGTCTTGTTGGTCACGCTCCATCACATTATTCTAAAATGTGATCACATATTAATGACGGTTGTATGGAAAACGTCCGTGCTGTCAGTCTATTTCATACGGTCAGCTACACAACACCAACAGTCATTCATTCAATATTATATTTATCTGTTTTTCCAACCTGTAAACCATTTTCATTTGCCTGAGAGAAGCAACAAGTGTCATAAGCAAAATGCATCCCTGTAGGTCGTCCCAAACACTACACACGTAATGCAATCTTTCTCTCAGCTTTTCTCTTTTGCTTACCCCATTCAAGAAATGTGCGCTCCGCAGGGAACCCGACTTCAAATAAGTATGCTCACTTCTGCTTCACAAACTCGTATCCAAATGAAGTAACCATTTTTCTGGTGAAAAACGCTTTGATAATTTTTTGAAATGTACCGATGAAAATTTAGTGGATTGAAACGAAAACAGCTGAAGACGAAGAAATTTTCTTTGTCTGTTTGAAGCTGTTGTTTAACTTTTTGTACTCATTCAATTTTTTCCCGTGTGCATCACTTCACATCTTCGTCATATCTCCTGCCGGGTCATCTTCTTCAAGATTTGACATTTACTCAGGATAACCGCGCTCTAACGTCCTCATAATCAGTTCCTTTTTTACTACTTTTCTTCTACTCATGGACGTCCAACCTCCCTCCACAATCTTTTTCAAGACGGTTTTGAGATTTTCATTTAACTCTTCGTCATCATCTTCTTTCGCTACTTTTTAAAAACTGTAGGAGCAAAAATCCTAAAATCGTAATTGCTATTAGTAACACTTCATGTTTTTCTGTTGATTATTATGATGTTGCTGCTGCTTTCATGTTTCACTCTTCGATGTTCCCATTTTTACCTATGGAAGAGAACATTATTCTACAGACATTTTCTTGAATTGGGAGTACATAATAATCAAGGATGATCATGAACAGCACAGCAGCACAAATTTTTTCAGGGCTCAGAAAGATACTATCAAAAAAGGCATGTTAAACTGGGAGAGGGAGAGAAGGCCAGAGCGGGAATGCTGCACCGCAAAGGTCTTGTAAAATGTCAATCATCGTTGGCAGTTTAATTTCATACAGTTTAATAATAATAATAATGACAACAAACCTTGGCTGCAAAGAAAAGTTGGATTTCATATTCCGTGATGAGTATGAAGCACACTGCTTTATCAAACTGACAACAAATATTTTTCCTTAAAAATGCTCAAGGTGCATGTAGCTTGTGTAAATGCAATGTGATGCTGAAAATAAAAAGCGACCAAGATTGTTATCATCATGACGGTCGTGAAATAAAAGATGATGTTGTACCCTTTAACACGGTTTATTTATAAACTTGGAAAACCAACCAAGAATTTTTACATCATCTTTCAGTCGTTTCTAACAATTAAAAGTGAGATTGGTTTGAGAGATTTAAATATAACACGGGTGGTAGGCTACGTAGACGAACAATTTTCTAATCATTTTCTGTGCAGTAGTAGTACTGGTCAGATAAAGTAGACGAGTATATTTTACCAGCAACGTGTGAGAATTTGGAGAAGGGTTAGTTGTGAGCGAAGAGTAAAAGTGAAAGAAAAACGCAGTACTACATGTTTCTGATTGTAACGAGTAACAATGATGATAATGACAGTGGTGATAATGATAATGATGAGGTTTTAATAATGAAATATGAAAAGGGAGATTTGTACCTGTGTCCATGCATAATTTGAATATTATATTCGTGGTAGCAAAGAGTACAAAGCGAGAAAGGAAATATTTACATCGTCAACTTTTAATTAGAGTGTGTCATGCAACGATCAAAAATGTAAAACATGCGCAAAAACTGTTCGTATTGAGCTTGGTATAGGATTGATCAGTTGGAAAAGATACTTTTAGACTTTTGGCGCAGGTAGCATTTGGTGAATACGAAACCGAACGAAAATTGTGTTCATTTCACTTTCTCAGAATTATTATGCGGGGAAACGATAATGTGCTTGAATTTTAAGTAATTAAGGGTAAAGTGATAGATAAACGATAAACATAGATAGCAGCATGTGTGTTTAAAAATGGGCCTTTTGAAAAAATTGAAGGGTGCTGAGAGAAAAACGAGAGACGAGGAGAGACGAGCGGCGAAGCGAAAGCTGACCGCGACTGGAAGAAAGAAATTGGATGAGATGTATCATACGCCGGTAAGTACCCTATTATCTAAAAGTAAGATTTTCTCTTCTTTGTAAACATAATTGTATTAAATGAAATATTTTTCTAAAGTGTGACAGATCAGAGTTCTACTCTATGAGTGACATTGCTAAGCCACCCGTTCTCTTCTCACCAGCAGAAGACCTCGAAAAGGTAACTTTTGCACTTTTTTTATCAATATTTAATTTACGGTGTCTACAGAATGTTTTACCATTTAATTTAAAATAATAATATGCACTTTTGCAGTTGACGCCAATGGAACTTCATGGTTTCTACAATACACATTCCGAAGAACAGTCCAGGTACGTTTCCATTTTTGCTTCTTGTCTTCAATTACCCTAGCCAGTTTTACTAACATTTTGACTCAAATTGTACATAAAGTTAGGTCAGTTGCTTGCATCACAGAAGTCAATAAGAAAGCTTTTACAATTCACTAAAATCAAACTGTCTTCGCTTTCAGTCTATGTTCTTTTAATCATAAAAATGAAAATGTTTGGAAAATAAATTTTTACTTTCTACCATCTTTCCTATATCTGTCACATCTATTCACATTCTTCTTTAAGTGCTTCATCTCTTCATCTTATCAACTGCTTATCAATATCATTATTATTAAAAATAATAAAACTATGAATGTTAAGAGTCTTGGCACCGTTTTATGCATCTTTAATAACAAGAATAACATCAAAATTCAATTCATTTTTCTTTCTCTGTCACGTTTATTGTTATAAAAGCTTAAATAAAATCATTAATGAAATAATTAACATTGCAATTCCAATATTTTAACTTCTCCATTCAAAATTCCGAACTTTTCAATTTTTATTGCGATTTGTAATAGTAATCCTAATGTCTTCCTTGATAACAATTTCATTAAATACTTTATTTTGCAAAAATTACCCAAGTTTGTTTACTTTTTTGGTTTGGGGGTTGAGTGAGACTCATGCTTGCCAAAACACGTTGTATTCACCCTTCATGTTTTATTGATCAGTCGACTTGATCGTGTATATCATATATCTCTGCACAAAATAAAAGGCAATCTCTAAGTTTTCTTTTGTGATGTAAAAATTTCCACGTGAAAATAATTAGTTATTTTAGTGAAATATTTTTCACGATAACTTTAAAAGCTCATAATGCAGCCATTAAAATATTGAGTTGCACCAATGAAAATGTATATATATTAATGCTTTGAGAGAGTTTGCCTGTTTTTCTTCGTCTGTGCATTTGTAAATATAAACAGAAGCCATCTAAGAGAATACTGTTGCAACTGCCAGAGCTCACTCGGCACTCGTCGCCAGAAATCCACTTTTCAATTGTAATTATTTAAATGTCTATATTTGGGGTATAATAATTGTGTAGATATGTTTAGATAAATGTACCATTGTGTTTGTGTAGCTGTGAATATGAAGCCATTTGTAGAAATAGAATTTTCTCTATACATTTTTGTTTTGTTTTTAAAGCTTATAAAAATATTCGAAAATTGCAAATTTTACAGTTTTTACCCTACGTATTGAGATGATTTGAGACTGAGCTCGCCCGATTGATTGAATGATCTGCCCAAGAAAAGACACAATCTCACACTCAAATCGCTTCCTTCTCTGTCTTCTATGTCAACTTGTCCACTCTTCTTCCTCTGCTGGATGGATGCAATAGACGATGCTGAATTGATTTTTTATATAAATCTCAAAAACAAATGCACAGACTAGAGAGATATGAATATGCAGCAGAGCAGAGAGTCAAAGTCTTCTTCCCCTTAAACATTTATCCTACCATCATAAACCATGTGCATGAAACGTTTCCATTTTTCTTTCTTTTCCTATTTTCTCCATTTTCATAAAACTACTTGCCATTATGATTAAAAAGCCAAAAATAAGACTACGAAAGTAAATTCATACTTCCTATGTAGAATGCTCAATCAAAACTCAAACCAAAGCCACAAATTTTTAATTTTTACGTAAACAACTTTATCATTAGCTCATAAAAAGTTCTCTCTCAGATGAAACAAATAAGTAATGTTTTAACAAAATCATTAGTCGTTAAAAAGAATAATACACATACCTAGCTTCAGAATGACTCACTAGAAAATAAATTTGAAAGCAGAAGCCGAGCTTGAACCATTTTAACAAAATTAGAAAAGCGGTCGAATTTTTGCTGATAGTATCTGTGTAAATAATGCCCATGTATAGCTCTTCCGCGGCTGAGAATCAGCCTCCATCGTCAGGGTCAGGTGGGCGCGGTCCTCTGTCGGGGGGCGCAGGGGATCAGTCTCCCCGTAGCTGCGGCTCCGCAAGTGGCCCAGCCACGCCCATTCCAATTTCTTCTCACCACTCCCACTTTCCTACTCACACTGCTCCACCTCCTCCTCCACCACACCCAGTCCTTAAATTTCATAACACTTTTCCGCCCGACTCACCACCCACAGCGCACCACCATCACCAACCACCACCTCCTCCTTCTATCTATGTTCGCGCTCCTCCACCACCTCCTGTAACTATTCACCACACTGGTCATGCCCCTCCTGCAGCCTCGTCACATCCAACTCCTCCTCCGCCACCTCACACTCCTACTTCTCTTGGCTCTCGACAGCATGACTCACCTCCACCTCCACAGCCGCCTCGACCAGCGTCGTCACCCGCTCAGTCTCAAAAAACTTCCGTCATCAAGTAAGCGCTTTCCCTCACCATCAAAGTGAAGGAGAAATGGAGCTGGTGTCTTCTGACACGGTTGCCAATCTCTATCTCTCTTCTACTGCTCTATCCAACCAAGTTTTGTTGTTTTTGTAATATAGTTGTCGTTTCATATTTTTATTCAGCAATTAGCGTATGGTTAATGCGCTCACCAATTATCCTTCTTGTTTCTTCTCTGTCATTCTATCTTTTTGAACATATCATGCATTTCAATTACGAATTCAATAAATGCACTTACCTTTTTCATTCTCTCATATTTTCATTCCACAAGTAAAGTGCCCACGAGGTGTGCGGTATTCCAGTTTCCGGTTTTGGATGGAGGGATAAGAGAGAAGAGAAGTGTCACCGTCCGGACCTCTGAATTAAATTTGCTCATTTTCTCTTTTGTCAACTTTCCTTTGCAGTGGCGACGTTATCAAGAACAATGTAGGGACCAAGGACGGAACTGTCGTTGTTCTGGACACCAATGGAGTGACGACTGACTATGGTTCCCCTGCAGTTAAGCGGATGAGGTTACTCCCACCAGTTTCCGAACGTCTTATGCTCTACGTGAGACATGAGCCGGAGGAGGCATTCACAGCGCTACATTTGGTGCCACCGACCACGCTCGGACTCCTCTCAGCGGTACATTTTCATACAACCACACACACTCAATTTTCATTCGGTGCATCCAATGTGCATTCCGGATTTAACTCTATTCTGACAATTTAATTTCAGATTGAAGATAAATTCAAAATTTCGATGGGTTCTGTAAAGAACCTCTACAGGAGGAACAGCAAGGGGTAAGGATTTTTATATCTCTAGAAGTTTTATTAATTAACGGCTCCGGGACCAGTTTTTAATCTGTTTCAATTTTTTATTAATCAACAGGATAACCGCAAAGGTGGATGACGATATGCTGAAACACTACTGCCAAGAGGATTGTTTCCTCTTAGAAGTGAAACCAACTGAAAATGAGGATGCGCTGGATGTAACACTAGCCGAGTATTTGCCTGACCTTCATCTTGGGACACATGGAGCTGGACAAGGAGGATCCCAGCTTCCACAGCCACCAACCTCTCAGCAAGTTCAAGTTGTCCAAGTACAGCAAACAGTAGGATCATGATGTGACTTTCCCTAAAGGAAACAATTTGTAGAGTTCTTTATCTGTTTCGACAAACTAAAAATCGTTGGTCACATCATAATCAAAAATTATATTTCGCTTGTTAAACTTTAATCGCACATAAATACAACAAATTAGTTCAGTACAACAACGTTAACAAAAAACTAATGTAAAGGAAGGTGGCAGGACCACGGAGCGGATGGGAGCGAATCACGAAAAGGAGGAGATGTTAAAAGGCCACTTATTAGAAGATAGTGTCCATTCATAGTTAATTTTTAAGGCAGTTTTTGTACATTTACTTGTTCATTGTTTTTATATTTATAAATAGTAATATTACTACGTAATATATTTTGTGCCAATTTTAAAGATCTGAAAGTTAACTTGAGCATGAGGCTAACTTGGTGGTAGCAGGTGAGAAGGAAAACTTTTACTTTTAGACAGTCCTAAATGCTGATTTATTTTCCTCCTTTTCGTATTGCAACATGACATGTACAGTTCTCTCAACGCGGAAAATGTTTAACGTCATTTCGCATTTGTAAAAATGATTACAGTTTCTGCTTAGCCATGACAAGCATTTGTGTTAAGATAGTTTAGCTAGACTCTATTAAGTTGACGAATTATGGAAACGAGAAATGTTTTCAGAAACTGAGCAAGCTCATGACTAGCAATAATTTAACAGATCGTCTTTTCGAAGACGACTGTTTCCTTCACGCATGTTATCAATGTACATGTCGTTTTGTTTCGGACTATGCAATGTGTAAAATATGTATAAAACATTATTTTAACCTAAAATGTTTAAGTCAACAAATCAACCCAAGAAAAAAAACATATCATGAAAGGGCAAACCACTTGCGCATCATTTGCCAGCAAGAAATTTGTCCTTATTACTCTAACTATGTATAATATTAATGCATTTTGACTCTGACTCAAAAAATACTCTAAATACACAATAAATGCCATCTCGCTCTGCCTCTCTTTCCATTTTCAAATCAGTCTGATCATAAATAAATATACTCCTTGCTAAGTTATGTGAATAGCATGATGGTGTGTAATTTTTGTGCAATGTACAGTTCAATAAATATTCAAGAGTTGTTACTTAAGATTTAGTATGTCTAAGATTAAGATGTCACAGGAAGCTGTGACATTTCGTGTACATTTCGTTTACGCGATTTACATATTGACTAGACTACTGTAGGTATGTAAAAATTGATTCATTTTTTGATGTTTGTATAAAACACTACTTTACTTTCACTCTGTGATGAGATTATTAAATGGAGATAAATCTATATCTAGCTATTTGATGTTAAAGGAATATTTGTTAAAATAACGAGCTTGAAACTTTACGATTTTACTCAAACTCATTCTAAAGATATTTTTATTCTGTAATTTTTGGGTTTTAGTTTTTATTGTTAGCGTGTTGTAGATTTTTACTAAAAGGTACTTTTAATTGTTGTGCTATTTCCAAAACATATTTACGGTAAAATTAAGTGCCTGGTTTTGTCGAATTAAGTGCATATGGTATCTGTTTGAACTTTACAAAAGTCCAATCTGTTCTCAGGTAGCTCTACAGATAGCTGTGACAAAGCTATTAATTACAGATTCTAAAACGCGGCCAAATTTAACACACTTTTACAAATTCCTCGCAACTACGAAAAGAAATGATATTTTTTCTTTGTGTTTCTGTGTAAATGCCAGTATGTCGAACAAACTATTTTTTAAAAATATTGCATTTTTTTCTACAACGGAACTAAGACATCAATAATATGTACACACATTTTAAAATATTAATTTGTAATATTATTTGACGAATACAAATGTATCTCAAAAAGATATCACTCTTTGCATACACATCACGTATTTTTCGCTCAAGTTTTTTGTTTGTTCTTTGTTTTAATTAGAATTAAGATAGATACTTGAAAAAGTAAATCACTAGCCATAAATAGAGAATATTCATTTAATTACAATTTTAAATGAAAGCTGTATACAAAATGCTAGGAATACGTTTTTAAATTGTCATGTTATAATCTCTTTAGATGCCTAATTTCGAACATGTTGTAGATAGTGTATTCTTTTGTCAATAGTTGTAGTTGCATGTACAGTTCAATTTGTAAAAAGGGACAGAATTTATAATACTCAGTTTAATTGCAAGCCACACCTACAGCATACTCAAATTAATTAAAATTCAGTGACAAAATATTAAAGCCGGTGAGTACATCTCTCTGTTGCTTTATTTTTAGAGCGCTGTTTTTTAACTGTAGCATAGTTTGACTAATTAAAAATAGACGATATAAATGAATTTATTGAATAGGTTTAAGAAATTATATCATTTAGTTTTTTAATTTACAGTGCAGATCAAGTGTAATAATGTGTAGATTTTATATTATTCCTATAAGCCAAAAATATAAAGCTAAATTAACTCCGTTTGGTTCAAGTAGTAAGCTTAAAACGACATCTCTCTATCGATATTACAATTACCTAATACGTTTGTTATGTATATTATTATTGCTTTTGGAATGTTAACGAGTTAACGTGCTTCGTAATTTAAAAGTTGATTGTAGTAGCAAAGACAAGATTGTTGAAGATTTAATGCGAAGGGAAGCAGATACATTTTTATGATTTAGTGCGAAATATTTTTAATTTTATTAAGAAATAAGAAAGGAAAATGATGAGATTAATAGGAGGAAAGAGTCAAGAAGAGTTTGGAAATTTTAAACAATTACACAACTGTTTATAGTTAGTAGCTGCATAAGAAAAATTGTAGGAAAAATTATTATATATAATATTTTTGCGCTCTGTCAACTATATCGTTATAAATGCTGCTGTGAGTTCTTTTAAAATGTTGTTGTAATAAATGCAAGTTGTACAAAGAAAACTGCGTAGCTGCACCTTGTCCGTTGTCACCTTTATTCATCTCTGAGTTTTAACCCTCCACGTCCATTTTTTCGTGGAAACTAAATGCGCAATATTATAAGGACAAAGTCAAGTGGAAACACTTGACACCAGCGCTAGAGAATGGTTTTTCAATTACAATAAAAACGTTCAAGTGGAGTGTAGTCTATCATTGTAATCAATCGTTAGTAACGATATATTAACGAACGAACTGGCTGGAATGAACAATTTTTGTTTTGATTACTAACGTAATATCCTGCTTACCTTTGCTCTGTTGTCAGGTTGCGTACATCCAACGTATCCGTTCATTTCAGTTAAGTCATTTTGGAACTACTAAGCTGTAATACAAGTGTAAGTTTACATTAGTTCTGACTTCATACCGCATCATACACATGGTTGTTTCCCATGTACACTTGTAGCGGTTAATGAGAAATATGATAAAACAAACAAACTGATAAGCATTTATGCGCAATGTGCATATTTTATTTTTCGTTCATTACCGTATACAATTTGCGTCTGTAGCATGACTTGCTTATTGAATTTAGCTGGAATATCCCAGAGATTGAATCACCTTGTTTAATAACTTGAGCTCACCTAAACTTGACGGATGCAAATGAGAGACACGTTAATACTTGTGCTAATAACTTTTTATCACATTCGACACGACGAGTGACTGTTGACTAAAAATATCGTAGTTTTGGGTGGTGTTCGGAAAGTGTGTAATATTCTCTTTTATATACAAACCAATTGACGTATCTTGTCACTTATCAATGTGTAAATTTACCACATGGGACGGACGGAAAGATGGATTGACTCATACTGATAAGTTAACACGTACGCATTAACTTTCCTACCACTTCATGTTAGTCATTAGAACCTAGTCTTTTGCGCTTTGCCATTTCTTTAAGCTAAATGTACACAGTAGTAAAATCATAAAAAGAAAGCGAAAAGATGAGTAAGACAAGAACATCTTTAAGTCGGACAACTTTGTTGATCCTTGTATCTTTGGCAGTTTCCCCAGCTCTAGCCCTCAAGACACCAAAGGATCACGAAAGCAATCAAGGCGATACAGGACTCGACAGTAAAGAAAGTTTAGTGAATTACCATGGCCTGGACTACGATAACGATCTACACAATCAATTAACCAGCGAGGAAAACAAAAAGCACGTCAAGAATGCAACAGAGGATAACAAATCCGAGTCCAGTTCTTCGAACGTAAATGCGACAAGTCTTACTTGGCACAGCTACGAGTACGACGACGACGACTGGGGCTCCTGGGGCTCCAGTGAAGAAGATTATTTTTTTGATCTCAGTGACATTTTAAAGAGCAATAATCAAACCAACACATCTAACGAGACAAAAAGACACGAGGCAATTGACTCTCATGAGGAAACCGCTCCAAAGGATGCGGATAAAAGAGAAAATGTTGATAAAACAGAAGAAAAACAGAAATCTGAAGAGAAAGCAGACCAGAAGCTTCCATCAAAGCCTGATTTTACATGGGAAAGTGATGACGATGACGGAGAGGGAGCGAAATATGGAGACAAGAAAATTGGGAATTATAGTAACCAAAATAATGACAAACCATTGGCTAACCTGCCCACTGACAACGATCAAGACGCTACGAAGTACTTCAGTCCAGAGCGTTATGCTGAGTCAGTGAAGCTACACGCAGTGGAAGATATTTTCAATAATCAATGGACCGTGCTATATCAAGACACAAACCTGCCTTGTATAATGCTGAGTGGAAAAATTAAATTTATTGTGCCCGTGAATCCCTCACCGACCAATAAAAATTTCATAGAAATTGAAGTCCCTAACAATGCTGTAGCAAGCGGAACCTGCCACACCCTCAACAATGATTACCAGGACATTGTACTCCATTGGAATGTTATCGTACCGGAAAGAAACAGGACCTACCATAATATGGTTTACTTTGGATTCGCCACAAATAGGACTAGTGAAATTACAGATCAATTTGTACCTGAAGATAAGTATGCACTCGTCGCTGTAACAGCAACCTACTACAATGGTGAAATTGAGGGGATCGATGATGAAGGACTGATGTCATACTCTGTTACAGATATGGTCGACTTCCTGACACCACTGAACATGTCGATGAGCTGTTACAGAGATAAACAACTAATTCTTGGCGACATGCAGCTCACATTGTCTAAACTACAAATGGAAGCATTCAGGCCGAATTCGGAAATAATCACCCCAGGAATGTTTTCTCCAAGTGCGTTGTGTCCATCTGATGAAGTCGTCGCTTTTGATGCAGTGATGACTTTCATCATTTGGTTCTGGATAGGCGCTCTCTCATTCGTGCTCATTGTTTTTGTAGTCCTTCTCGCTTTAGGCCACAGAAGAAAGTCTGCCCAACAAGAAGGAGGCTTTGGATATAAAATTTTGAGGGTGTAGAGTAGACCTTTTAGTATAAAAATGTAGAAAAATCTAAAACAAATTGGTCCATTTAATTTGTACGAAAATGAAAAATACAGTCGCGAAATTCTATTACTAAGTGAAATATATATTCTACCATAAATGAAAAATTATAGAAATCTTCATTATTCTTTTGTAGCTACTTTATAGTATCATTCAACTACCTTCTGTATCATTCTGTATTCTTGTTATTACTTATTATGTTATTGATTACTTGGTAAACTATTCGTTAATAAACATTTTTATGTAATATATACCATACTCATTTGTAGCACACGGCACAGGATTGTGAGTCATGATCCACTATAAACTGTACCAACCTAAAAGGAATTATTTGGAAACATTTTATCATTGCTTATCAAAATCACTCTCATTTGGAATGATTCGTTCGTTGGCAATTTATTACTCAAATATTGTGCATTATTTACCTTCAAGAATACTTTGCATGCGTTTAAAATTGACAAAAAATATCATTTTCATAGATAAGTCCTCCTGGATAAGTGACATGAGCAAGCACCATTCAAATTTTGCAGATGAAGATAAAAGTCTCCAATTATATTATCTAACGGATAAGTTTGTATTTAACAATTATTTTCACTGGTGGACAAGGAAAATGAAAACAAATATGCAAAATAGATCAACAAGCTTCAATTATTCAATACGATGGATTATTTATGCTTGTGGTTTGTTGCTTAATTGGCAATTTTTCAGTTAGTTGGCTCTTCCGCCTCATTTAATTATTCTTATTATCAGTATATAATAAATCAAGAAATGAATGCAAAATTATGTCTAACAGTACATAGTATTATTAATCTGTATCCACAGGAAATGATACCCAATACGATTTTTAGCACTCCAAAACAGTTTCAGATGTCTAGGTGCATATTTCACACCGATATGGTGGATTGGCATGAAGTAAGTAAGTACATAACGATAAATAATTGTTTTCGACTGGAATATATCTGGGAAAGAAAGAGATACATAACAAAAAGGCAGTGCACCTAAAAAGTGATGATACTTTTAAGCTACACTGCCAGTATGAACTAAAGATTACACGTTTCTATCTGAAATTGAAACGTTGACTGTCTGTACAAATACTTCATGGGTTACAATTGGCAATTTCGGTTAGCCACCTCACAAGCGACTCACATGATTCAATTCATATCTCATGTATAATTTTATACACATCAATACTTAGCATTCTTTGTTTCGCTCGTTATTTGACAAGTCATTCTTTTATGTTGTAAAAAATCGTTAAAAATTGACTCGAAATTTTTCAAATACAAAAGTCCGAAAATGCGCTGGCAAATTCTAGCTTTATTTCTGACCTCTTCAATCTGTTGGGCACAACAGCAACCAACGGAAATAGAAGCTTCCGCTGTTCCTCCTGTAGCTCTATCAGAAAACCCACCTTCCGTGAATAGTACTACCGAAGAACCCAAACAGGTTTTAAATATTACTACCCCTGGCGAGGTGGGGCAGGGTCAAAATGGAGCTTCAACCGTTGGGAAAGTAACTGACATGTCCGTCGGAACTGTAACCACACTTCCGACCACGACGACCAAGACCACTCCAAAACCAGTACCTGTACCTGAACCGTCTTCCTTCCCCGAAAATTATGGAAATTGGTCTGTCATCGTAAATAAAAACCCTTGTATTTTGTTCAATGGAGCAGTCGAGATTCACTTGAGAAGGAAGAATAGCTCGGAGTTAGTGGTGGAGCTGCCAAGCACAAAGACTTCTGACAATGTAATTGTTTCAGGCAACTGTGGCTCAGACCATCAGCTCCTGCAACTCCAATGGTGGAGTAGTCAACCAGAGGGTTTTCTGAATAATACTGTCCAAGTTACTTTCTCCAAGCAGGAAAGTGAACAGTACGCACTCACTTCAATTGTGTACAACAGTCATTTGCGTAAGGGCATGCAAAATAATATTTTTTAAACAATTAATAATTCGCTGAGCAAGAATGGATTATTTTACTTAAATGATCTCCTCTGTACTTTCTACATAGAAAACAACAAAACCTTGAGCACTTACGAAGTTTCCGGATCATTCTTTGCGACCACTTTGAAACATTCATACCGTTGCAAGGCTATGCAAGATGTGGATACCGATGAAGCTTTGTACGTCTTCACTCAAAATTTACAATTTGAAGCTTTCCGTGATGATAACACCTTTGAATTCAGTTCTTCCGAAGATTGCAAAGCTGATCACCGTGTGAGCACTGGGGTTATTTTGGGAATTGCTGTGGGCATTGGCTTGCTGATCGTTATGGCCATTGCTCTTGGTATTTATTGTGTGAAGCGATATCGCCTCCGCCAAGGTGGTTACGAACAACTTGATGACAGGAGTTAGTTGACATCTTTAAAGATGTATTGCTAGATTAGGATATTATACTTATTCCATCCAAAGATACTTTGTTGCATTGTTAACCTCTTGAATTGATTCTTATTACCAATATTATGTCAAGAACGAAATGAGTGTAAAAGTCTTATTACGTAACGAATAAAATGATTTTGTACACTAGATTGGATGGATATTAATGTTATATGAAATCTTATAATTAAAAAGTTTCTTCATCCAGACTGTGCCTGAAGATTTGTATCAAAGTGTGGTTCGTATCTGCGACAATTACTATTTACAATGCAAAAATAAATTTTTTCAAAACGATAAGTTTATGATTGATTTCAGTGGCGAGAAAGATTCGTGGCTCCTCCATGAAATCATTGATATTATCCACACCAGATTAGTAGTTAAGGGTCACAAATCGGATTTCGATACAAACTAACGTATCAAGCCTGTTTCTGAGTAAATACATTCTCATTTTGTCATGTTTGCCGCTTGTACGTATTGCATTTGCATTATTCTTTCTTAAGAACAACTAAATTATATGTGAAACATCATAATCAGTCCCCGCTATTCCTACTATTTGTAGGTCAGGTCCCTACAAAAATGGACGAATCTGGTTCTCCTGGCGAGTCTTCTGATTGCGAAGAACCCGCTAAGGAAGAAGTTGATAACTTCGATGGAAATTCAATACATCAACCCTCGTGGGCGCACCTTCCAATTCCTGTACATAAATTTAGAAACAGACAGATTTATTTTTAGTGAGAACAGAAATAATATAGAAAACCTCACTTTTGAATTCTTTACAGGTGTTTCGAAGAGTTATTGAAAATTCAAAATCATCTTTTGTGCACATTGCTCGCCAAGTATGTACAAGTTGGAGTTGTCACACGGAAACTGAAATAGGGTTGAATGTAAAAGTCGATGACACACTGCCTGGGAATCTGGACTTTGTGCAAAGCGTCATTGTAAAGCAAGCAAGAGTGGTTAATTTACTGGAATTAACGACGGGAAATGAAAAAATCTTTGCTTTTCCGCAATGCCTAAGTAAGTTGACGTTATGTGGGAAAATGCCCGACCAATGGAGAGTCCGTCATTTGCAATTGTTCCCGAATCTCGCACACTTTGTAATTCGAGGAGCAGCATTGTATTCACAAGACATTACGGGGTCTCCATTACCGGAAATCGCACTGCCATCATCAACTGACTTAATCTCCTTGTACGAATCACATGAACCGCTTGTGGAGGCACAGCCTATTTGGCTAAAACTGAAAAAGGTCGAGATTGTTTAATAGATTTTATATT
Source organism: Cyphoderus albinus (assembly GCA_021029165.1). Lineage (NCBI taxonomy): Eukaryota > Metazoa > Arthropoda > Collembola > Entomobryomorpha > Paronellidae > Cyphoderus > Cyphoderus albinus. The sequence goes on along the minus strand of VYYJ01000289.1, from coordinate 21,809 downwards.
TGAAGCTTGTATGGTATAAAGTCAAACTAAATATCATTCCCCTTAATTACAGGTAGAGGTGGTCCTGGGGGAGTACAGTTTTCCTTCACCTTTATCATTAAGCATTAGAATACGAGATCCAGACAGAGCAATTCAGCATGAACGAGATTTACACCGCCTCTACTTCGTTGTACTCAACAACACTTCATATATACTGAATAATCTCAGGTCACCACATTTGAACGTGGTTCAAATTTACATTTACCCGAAAGCTGGTATAGAAGCACCTCAAAAGTTAAACTGGAGACATACGCCATTACAAAGATTCCTGGATAACCACAGGAAAAGTTTGAGGGAACTGTATCTTCCAGAGTTTGAGGGAAAGTATGAAAATACAGAGCTGGACCTAAAAACATTTCCTACTCGTCTCAGAAAATTACAGGTGACCTTATCGAAATACATAGGAGACAGAGAAGAATCAAGAGAGCAAAATACCTTGTATTGGAAAACATTTCTCATGGAGCAAACTCAACTTGTGGATGTCTACCTTATTTTTCTCGAGATGCCCTCTTCATGGGTAGAAGAGTGCTTGACCTCCCTTGCCTACTCTTCGAAAGAAACGCTTACTTATATCGACGTCGTTGTGCAAGCTGAGGAGACCGTTCACTTAAACCTGGAGCTGTTTGCCTTCTGCCATAAACTTGCCGTTCTGAAGCTGTCCGGTAGAGACACCGAAATTCTCATCTTGAGGAACTTTTGTAGATTGCCCGCATCTTTAGAAAAGGTTTATATAAGCATGGCCCTCATTGAAATGCCTGACCCTCAACAGCTATTGAAATTTTCTAAATTGGAGATGCTGGAGCTCCGAACAATTTTAGCCTTGGATCACAGGACACCAAACAGGAACTTAGAAATGGTCCGCAGCATTTTCGCATTGCGAAAACTGAGTTTACTCTCACTGACCTTTGACTCCCCACTTAATTCAAATAGAGAACTCATGACTCTACTCCGAAGAATTGATCCTCATCATTTTGATACTACGCATCCAACTTATACGATTCAGCTTTTTTTAGCGTATGAAATTCATGGATGGGCAGAAGAAAGATTTGACGAAGAATATTTAAAAATTGAATACATCAACTCAAGAGAGCCTGAAGACTACGTCACGTGGCAGCACCGACATCGCAATGCCATTTCGGTTGATGATGAAGATCACCGGATTTTCATTTTTCAAACATTACCGTTTCTGTTGGACATGGGTATGAGAGAGAGGCAGAATGCTGCCATCGTGGATGACGATGACGACGATGATGATGACAATGTCTTTCTAGAAGACCGTGATTCTGACACGTCCGTATTTTCTCGTTCCAATTTAGGGGACGTCGACTGACGTTTTGTGAAATTTTCACGTATTTTGCACACGTTATAAAATGTGAAGTCAATGATTATTAAAAAAGACAAATAATAACCATTTTTTACGAAAAAATTGCAACCAAGAATAATTTTAATAAAAGGCTATAAGATCACATACCGACAATGTACCGACATGTACTCAGCGGGAAACTATCAAAAGAAAGCAAATTGGTTAAAAACGCTGGCATTTTGCTAAGCACATTCATTTACGATTTATGAGATACATGGACAATGAGATTAACGCAATAAAGGTAACCTGATGATGGGAAAATTGCTTATTTTTTTCTGTAAATTATGAAAACCTTGTACTTTGTTTTCCATAGTCGTGTGAGCCGAAACCAGTATGAAAATAAATTCGTTTATGCTTTCTGTTGTGATTTTATGGCTGTTAAATTTAAGAGTAGTACTAGTACCAAATAATGCTGCAGTGTTGCTGATAGACTGAAAACGTCTAAGTAAATAGACCGCACCACTGCATGTCCTCGACCGACCGCTCATTTTACGTTTGCAGAAATACTTCTCACATTAGCAATATTAGCATTGTTTATTGCAAGTTGCAAGCAAGCATGCTTGATGCTGTGGTTAGACTTTAGGGTTGTTGTGTTTTAGCTGACTCTTCGAGATTGTGAAAGAACAGCTATGATAAGAACAAAGAAATTACTGACGAAAGTCAACAATGAAAACGTGCTGGGTTATTTTGTGGCGATCAAGGCAAAGATATTTTGGCTGAAGATGAGCTTAGGGCAGCCTGACTTTGGCTTGCACGATTGAGTGTGCCTGTAAAAAATGGTCTTTCTTTAATGTCAGTGTTTTTTATGTCCTACGGCATTTCAATTTCTTAAGCGCTAGTCATTATCCTCTCCCAACTTCTTTTCCTCGTTTCCTTCCTTTGCATATTATTACTTCAGGTGCACTGCATCTTTTATGTTTTCGTGACTCTATGTATATGTATATCGTCAGGTTTTTCATTAAATCGAAAGTGAGTTGTACGCAGAAAGAAACGCTTGATTTACATTACCGAGATATGATTTTACTTAACTTGAGAAGACACGTTAAGTTGGAAGTTTACATTTTTTAACTCACCTCGAGAAAGATAGTCTCATGATGTCTGTGCGATGATACATATCATTTCCTTCATTTTCATACATCTTCTCTCACGACTTGCGCACAAGAAGAACGACCGACCAACCGCTTTCAAGTTGACTTTTTTACTGGGAAGAAAATAAGGAGAAATATAAAGGCTTCCTTACATGAATGACACTGTCGGTGTGTCTGCATATTTCCGCATGGGATTATAAAAAGTGAGGGGGAAATTAACACGGCTATTTATAGTGGTCTTGTGGTGTACTTGTTATTGCCTGAAGTTTATCTAGGTAAATGAGTGCTTTAGACCGTCTTCTGTCGTAATAATCATAAAGAACGTGTTGAAGAATGGGGTGCACATAATGGCATGGTGTGCATTTAATTATAAAGAGAACTGTCGCAGCATATCCATTGCAGGATGGTGTGTGAAGAAAGTATAAACGACGATAGGAATAGGAGTGATAAACTCAAACTTAACTTGGTCATCAAATAAAGATGATATATTTTATTCCATGTGGAGAAGGAGAAACGACTCTGCAGAATGGGATGGGACGAAGAAACGGTGAAACAGTGATAACGTCTAGTTCGTGAGTGAATTTATACCAAAGTCCACCGTACTCAGGAAAAAAATGATGAAGTTGGAGTTTTAAAAAAGTTTAGTCTTGCTCATCTTCTCCTGTGATACGCTACTCGTGAAACTTTCATGGAGTTGATTTGTCCAGAAGTTTCTTTATGAACGTGGGCTATTCGCTATTGACACAACTTTGCAGATTCCACTGGGAATTATTGGTTCTAGTGGCCAATTTACCATTTTACATAAAGTGTGTTAGGTGAACCGGCGAAAACTTGAATAACTCAAAATGGCCACTGACATTTCGGAAGAGAAGAAGGCTGTAGCACAGGAAGTGAAGGAGAAGGCGAGCGGCTTTGTTGCCGGTATTCACGCAAGACTGGAGAAGGCGAAAGCGAACACAAAGCAAAAGTATTTGGATTTGCTTGATTTGCTTGCCTCGGTGGCAAAGGACTGGGTGTCTCCTGATGACAAAGCAGGTTTGATTGTTTAAATATGTAGAAAAAAAATATTGCAATTTTTTAATTCCTTGAAACTGCATGCATAGTCATCAAAAGTTGAAACATGCTTTGCTGCCAATTACTAATGACATTTATTTTATTCACTTTTTGCTTACGCAGTGCAATTTGCTGTAATTTAATTAAGCCATCTTTTTATCAAATATATTGGGTGTCGGTATGAGGCAGTGAAAATTTCAAAGTCAATGTCAAAGAAGCTAAGTAGGCTGAAATTTAAGAAACAAGAAACGAAAGGTCTAGGTCAGCCTTGTCCAATCTTGATTAATATTTAAGCTTAAGTATTAAGAACCGATTTATGTTCCTCTTGATTATGAATGAGAGATTACTTTTTGCCTTCACTTTCACGTTTTTGGTGCATGCCGAGACATTATAACGTGATTAAAGTGATCGTGTATTTTTTGATCGTTGATCATTTAGTTAAAACTATAAGTTTATCTGAACCCATCTGTTTGTTATATGTACTTTGTACCTCCAAAAAATCTTACTCAGCTCCGGAATTCTAAACTTAATGATTTTTTGTTGAGAAGTCGCGGAAAAGAATGATAATATTCCTCTCTTTCCATAATCTTGTAATCCAGTTGTTTCCAGCCACTTCATATGTAATTATGTATCACAGTAATAAATTATTACTTCAGTAGCATTTTTTGTGGAAGGTTAACTTACCGTTCGACCGCGACCGCCTGACGTCTTCCATCATTATGAAAATGGGACAAATAATCAGAAAATATTGATACTCGCACATTAATATTTGTTTACAGTTTCATAATTTATTCTCTGTCTATGTATGGTAAAAGGGAGTACAAATTGTCGGTACTAATGTTATATAGTTCAGCTGTTATCTGTTATCACGGTACCACAATCACGTACAGTTTGTACAGTTGCATTTTTAAATAATGCGACGTGCCTACAGATGAAAGTACAAGAATAGACACAAGTTTTATCTTGTGGACTCTTGACTCTGAACTATAATGTCCCATCATGGAACTCCCATGATGCATGATACAAAGCAAGTGAATTTTTCTTCAACTAAAAATCAGCTTTTGACAGCCAGCGACGAAGAAATTTAAATGTTAAAGCTTTTAAAAGATAGACTTTATCTGTTTATGTTTTGAGTACCGTTGTCAACTGTAAGCGATTTTTATGAAAACATGTCATAATGACGCATATTAGTTATTGTTAGCCCGTCCGTACGCCTCCTCTTTTAGCCATTTAATATCATATTTTTTTGAAAAATATCAATTCTTAAGATATCACAATCGAAATTATAAATCACGTTATAAAATCATGCTCTTTTACATAAATTAATTTTCCTGTATGACTTATGAGTATTGATTACTTTAATATTATATACCCCCACAACTACATATTATACCCAATTTCTCGAAAGAAAATCATTTTATGAGATATGACTGCAAAAGATCTCTTATTGGTATTGTAAATATATGTACATATATGTAAATATATATTATTACTAATTGTAATTCGTATCAATCAGCTAATATACTAACATACAGATTAATCATATCTGGATTAAGTGCACACATGACTCATGGCATTAAATCTGAACTTATTGATTAATGATCGATACATTATTGACTTTATTTGTGGCTCAATGAACTCGTTTTGGACAATGAGGAAATGTGATTGAAATTGGCATAACTAGATAGAACGTAACTTATGATATGACAACTGAAGGAAAGTCTGTATAGTGGGGTCGGTGTATTGTGTGCTGTTCATTTTATTTTACAACCCCCACTTATACTTATGTACTTTTAAAAATTCAAATTGAATTGGAATATCAATCCCAAACTTCAGCATGCATTCGTCATTTCTGTAACCTTTGCTGACTTTGCAAACTTCCTTTATTTTACAATGAGGAACTTTCCTCTTTCAGACAATCATATTTTCAATATGAAGCCAATCTTTCCCAAAGTCAATTTTACCAATCTTACATCCTCAAAGGAATTTTGTAAATTCTGATGTGAATTGACTAATCAAAGAACTTATTTGATGTTTGAAACGTTAGCATAGCGTGTAAGACTTGATTTTCTTTAACTGGGAATTTTTTCTGTATCATTATAGCAGATTACAATAATAGAAAACAGCTCACTTTTATTAGAAATATTTTCAGGTTGTAGCGATTATAATTTAAATTTTTCTTTTTGGCTGAATTTCGACGAGAAGTTTGCGTACTGGCAAAAAACAATGCGTACTCAAATGCTTCTGCGATATGCGACCTTAAGATGGATTTTAATATGACAATTCATTGATTGCGTCTGTGTTTATTTTTCTAAATGAAAATATAGATGACTTCAAGATTGCAGATAAAAGATCAAAGTCATGTTTGATTGATCAGTCATGCGTAAATTTTCTGTGTACAACAGTTGATTAATGTGTGTTAATGTTACGTGTTTCCGTTTTCAAAAACGGTGTTTTGTAAGTTTTAAACTTATTAACACTGAGACTGTATTGGCACGGGTACGGCACCGATGTCCATCTATGAAAATAGGATGCTATACTGAGAAATATGCAATTTTCTTATACAACAAAAACTGTTAGTCTCCATTTATGAGTCACGCTTAATCCCAAACAGAGAACAGGTAAAAAGCCGGGTTGCATTTGCTTTGTTCACTTTTTGTATGATAATTTCATTATTCATTTTGTAGAGATCATTCTCAAAGGCCTATGCTTATACATTTAGTTACAAGAGATTCCGCAATTTCGTCCTCCACAACTGCTTTCCCAATGAATCCATGCATTATTATTACATATACTTACATTACTTTTATTGCTTTTACTCCCCGAAGATTTTACTGAAGTTCTATAAGCACGTTGTCGAGTTACACGGGTAGTGTATTTACCGACAACAATAACATTTCATCTATAGTAAATCGACAAGTTCCTTAACCCTATTCCCGTTTCATCTTATGTTCTACTACAATGGCCGTATCGCCAAACATTATCTCAAACAAATCGAAAGAATTTCACGTTGATATGCTGCTGGTAACAACAAAAAGAGCAATTTTTTCATCTTCTCCATTTGTGTTCAACCCTTCTCAACTGATTGAAGTGTGTTCATCCTGTGTTGCCACAATGTAATGTGCCTACATGCTTCTCCATCCGTGTCCGTTTTCTTGCATTGCGTAAGTAAGTGAACGAGGAATTTGAGCGGCTGCGGCTATGTCAGTATTGTTCATACAGGAAAAAGGTGCACCAAGAAACACAACTTCATAATAATAACTCGACACAACAATTGCAATATTTTGTTATGATCTGGCAGTTTTTTTTGCAGTATTTATTTATACAAGAAGTGGTGTCTGCTTGTGACTTGAGAGAGTATATTTTGTAACAATAATTTCCGTTTCATTTTCTGTAGTCAGGCTGTACAAATGTGCCAACCTACGCTCAGTTGCGACGTAGGTTTATATTTTTTAGGAAACGGAGGTTTCTTTCCTTGTTAATTTGCAAAAATTTCCTCGTGTCTCATATTAGTGATTTTTATTGCCGCAATAAACATTTCTCTGTTGGCCTTTGTCCTGTCAAAGTATTCTTCATTTATGTGCAAGATGGATCGGGACACTCATCAGGAGCCACTCATAGGTAATAGTAATATTCGTCTATTAATATTTAGACATTATTTTATACAAAGAAAGCTACTTGTTTTTGCACACACAATTTTACGAAACAAAATGGCAAAGTAAAATTCAGTATATACGGGAGAATCAGTCATCAATTAAATACTATTATAACACAACCGTGCAACTAACTGCAATTGCAACTGTTTAAATTTCTCCAAAGTTTCTTGGGTTTGTTTCGGTAGCTGAAAATTATCGAGCTGTTATTATAAGTTTTTACTAGGCGATAGTCAGAAAAATCATATGTTTGACACTACAAAGTTCCAGTGGTGATTCTGTGGACTTGTAATGTTGTAATGTAATTCTTTGCTAGCTCAAACTTCACTATTCTCCAGCGACAAACATGATTTTCCTTTATCCTATCTCTGGGTGCTTTTTGTCTGCAGCAACTTGCAATGATGCCTGAAAATAGGAAAGGAGTGTCTTTGTGTCTTTCGTATTGCACATTATATTGCATGCAGTGTAAAGAACGAATATTGTCAAGAAGCATTTGAAAAATTGAAGTGTTGAGTAAACTGTGTTTGAACTTGCAAACTTTGAAGCAAGATAACGAGAAGAATTAATGTGCGTATAGCATATCACGTTTAATATTTATTTATTTACAAATTCAAATAGCTTATGTTTTATGTTTAAGATTTTTGTTTGCAGGTTTGCAAGATTTGGTTAGTTCATGATTTGAATTGAATCCAATTGTACATTAGATAAAGAGGCATTCGCATAAGTCACTCGTTCACAGTTTCACTAGTCTGACTGTCAGACTCTGAAATGGCCTGGCCACACTTTGTTCTCTCGTCACATTGCATCGAATCTCTCTAGATTTTTGACAGTGCGTCATTGCTCTTGCTAATGTACTTAAGTATTACACGTGTCTGTTGAATGATGTTCTCTCCTCCAGTCTATACACTTCATATCTCATTTTTCTGGATATATCATTGACATTTACATACTGCGGTAATTATCTTTCACTTCATTAAGTAATCAGCAACGGTTCCTAGCAATTCGCTTTGATCCCTTGATTGCTATCTGTATCATGATAGTGAACTTCTTTTCCTTAACTGTATTATTTACTGTTTCGGATTGCATTTTCAATTTATTCAGCTAATTGTACTCGTGTTTCAAACTGCGCAATTTGCGTTTGTTTTCTTTGGAGAATTTTGAAATCCTGTAAGCTTAAGGTTACTAATTCGCCCATTTGGCAATCAACCACGTACACAAAGCATGCAATCATTTCAATTTAAGTTCCAAACTAAAAAAGCAATCTACATAACATTTACGTTTTTCTCAAACTATGTGAGCTACAACTTCTCTTTCCTATCATTTACATTACTTTTGTAATAAAGATGAATTCTTGAAGCAAAAGTGTTTTACGTGACCTTTGGGCGGTGCGGTGCTTGCATGACTGAAATGAATTTATTCTTCTCTGCAATCAATATTTATTACTGTTGTAGATTGCGGCTTCAAGAAAATATTCAATCAATCAATTTTGCAAAATCGCCGCTAATCTCTCGATTTCGTATCGTTTCTCTAACTGATTAGATAGCAACGAAAGACTTCTACATTTAAAGTGCAACTGTTTCCCATGAAAATCACACTTTTGGCAGTTATGGCGAGATTTTTAAGAAACAAAGGGTTTAGTTTCACAGCATGTGAAAGGTGTTTTTTGTTCTGTTGTTGCGGTGCAAATGCTACTTTTTACAGTTGTACAAGTAATGCACATTAAAATGGACTGTAATGCATCTTCTGTATTCTTTTTAAACTAACGTATTTATGCCAGATGCCAAACGAATAAGATAACATTCGTCTTAAAGAGGTGAATCTAATCGTAAGAGACAAAACAGCAACAGTTTGTGGACCACCTTAATAAGGTGATTTTTTTTCATTTATAAAATATGCATTCTGTAAAGACTTAAGAAAATGCACAACAATTTTTGCCTTTCTTCTGACAAAGTACTTGAAAGATTGAAATGTTAGGTAGTCGCATAGTCGCATGAAAAGTGGATGCAACAAGCTGAGCTTAGGTATATCACAAGCGTGCACAAAAAGTTGTTCTTTTGAGTATTTGAGTACAAAAGTATTACGTGAAATGATGCTGTGATTACTAGATATCAAGAAAGGGTAATAAAAAGCAGCAGTAGGTTTATATTGCTGACCACATCGTTAGTTAGTTATCATTGTATTCAGCTAACATTTTTATTTTGGTCGGTCATCATTATATTGTTGCATGCAATCACCAATCTTTGACGTTGTTTCTGCGGCTGGTAGTGTTGAGTCTCCTCTTTCTGGTGCGGTGGTAAAAGATTTGGAGGTGATGTTCGCATTGCTTTACAGTAATAATACGAACAATGTGTACAGGTGGAATGAAAATTATGTACAAGCAGAAGCAGGGGTAAAAAAGGGTTGAGAAGAGGTGGCTGCTGGTTGGTTCTGCGGTGAAAAAATCTCGTTTTTACCTATATCACAACTTGTGATTCACAAGATGAACTTCCCCATTGCTAGTAATATGCAGTCATGTGACGATCATGTATGATGAAAATTATTATGGTGCATTTAGAAAATAAGGCTTATCCCCATTTTGAATTTCTTGGCTTGCCACGATGAAGTTGATTTTTTAAAACATACGCATAACAACAAGTTGAGATACGTAATGCAACGATTACAGGTGTGTATTAGAAAAAGCAACAAACAGTGCAAGTTTTTCTTTCCTTCTTGTTCAAAAATTCTTCTGATTCTTGGGGTAGTGGATTGAGAGAAGTGGAAATGTAGGTAAAAAAGCTTGATAAGTGAGAAGAAGATGAGGAGCTCAATCATACACGAACACTCCTGCGCTGTTTCAAACCTGACCGATGTACTACTTTACTGCTCCGCCACACGCAAGTGAATACGCGTCATATTTTTTATTTTTTTAAATTTATGAATTTATTGTTTCGCCATTGTTCAAATTTTTCATTGGTAAAATTATTATTACTAGAGAAAAATCAGTTTCCCGTTCAAACTAGTGAAAAATTTTGTGTGCAAAGAAAGTGCTCTATTGAGAAAAAAAATGTGTCCGAATCCGAAACGAAGCCGCAGTATTTTGGATGTTGTAGGCTCCGGCATGAATAACACGCTCCGAGAATTTGGTTTGGAGACTGGAGTAATTGAACAGCAAGTTCGGGATCGTTTCCAGCGATTTGGTGAGTGAACGATAATTTCGACGTGATCTTCACAGCGAAAGACCTTTCCATTCCATACTAGGTTAAGTTAACAGTTCCGAATATCAATGAATAGTATTTCAGTTACGTCACAATTAACGTAGGAGAAAGTGCTCAACGAACTCTGACCTGTTAAAATGACACCCTAAACTAAAATACGAATGATTCATCATTATGTGACATTCTGATTTGATTTATTCGATTTAAAAAGTAAAATTCAAGGAGTGTTCCTGTAATTCAGTCATAAAAATCAGCTTTATCAAACCAAATATGGTGACAAGAGTGCTGCTTTTGAATGATCAAGATAACTTTTCAATGCCTTCGTTTCCCTTTCCAGCTTCGTTTTTTGTCATCCTTTGAATCGTTTTGCTGAATGAAATCAACGAGCTTACTGACCTTGACTTTGACTTCGCTGGTAGTCTGGTAGCTACTTAAAGCCAGTCAGGCGTAACAATTTAAGCAGGGGAGAATATATAGATTATTAGATGCGATTTGCGATGCGATTGGGATAAAAGGGCTTTTAGATCAATCTAACGCAGAGTATTTCAAGTCACGTGCTAAATTATTATAATGTTGATGCTAGTCACAAAGCATTCATAATTTTTTACTGCAGGTAGATATTTATACTTTAAAGAAGCAGTCACTGGCAGGAATCTTGCTGACTATGAAAGTAATGATAAATGATCTTGTACACCTAGTAGTACCCATACCATATTATTGAATCAGTAACAAGTTGTTCCAATACTTATGAATTCAATATTCAATCTTATCAGTATTCATCTGTGAAATTCTTGTCTTCTGATTATTCGAGAAAAACTATGCGACAAATGAATTGATTTTTATGAATGAAATCGCCAGCATGAATTAACGAGGGATTGCTTTCTTGTTACAGCTCAAGTTTGTATGTCTGCCTTAATAGAAGGAAAATTCTATAAATATTTGCCGCCTGATATCATGCGCCAAATTTTTACTTTTTATTTAGGTATGTAAATGATTAATTAGCATCTAAGTAAGTATATTTGGAAGGTTTTAACGGTATGTAATGGCTACAGCTTGACATTGGTTTGATTGTATGTTTTATGGTAGGCTAATTGCTTCTTTGCACATTGAACCTTCTATGACTATGCGATAATTGGAGATATTATGTATGTGAATAATTATTTAATTTGATACTTTCTGTTCTAACAGGAAACACTGTGAGATCTTTCCAGGTACCTCCACGGATTCTTTCATTATGGGATTCTGCAAAAAAGGTATCCATCGCATAACCCGCCGTTGGCGGCAAGATAGTTTTGCTACGGATCATCATCGATGATAAATGATGACGATATATTAGTTCCTTGATTATTTAATCAAATTAGCAATAAATAGTATTATAGACTACTGCACAATATAATGATCTTGATTGTGCTTGAATAAGACCAATATACCTACCCAACCTACTTAACGTAATGATTTCTGGCACAATATCGCTGTCACAGATAACAAATGTACATATAACAAATGACATTAAAATAAGGGATTCCTTTTCATGCAACCAAAAGTATCCAATTTCCCAAATGAAACGAAAAAAGTCATCCGCCGTCCTCGATAAGGATCCGCTGCTGGTAGACTTAGAACCGAATCGTGATTAGTAATCTTAATTAGTAATCTAATTTCTTGACATTTTAAAATTGTTAAGGCGGCGGCGGAAAACCCCGCGGCGGCAATGACGATCTTGGCATTGGTGACCACATGTGCTGTCCCGGTCATCGTCTTCCTGTCTTTTGCGTTGATCACTTTATTGGTGACTTTCATTGGCTTCCTTTGCGTTGAAGGTAAGGGGCAATGACACTATTTTGCTATTGACGCATGTAAGTCATTTTATAGATGCTTTGTTATTTTACATTTTCTTACTTTGTTCACAGGAACACTTTTGGGCATCGCTTCCGTCTTCCTGGGGGGCGTCCTTCTGATCGTTGGCTTTTTCACGTTGACCGCAGTCTCTTGCGGTTTGGTGGCCTACTTGGTTTTGTCCAAGATTTACACATACTTCACTGGAGACACAGAGCCTCAGCGATACTTGGCCAAGCTTCCCATCATTGGGTACTTGTTCGCAAACATGGATCATTCCGGAGCAAATGGGGATGCTGTCAAGATTCCAAACGGCTTCGAAGCAGAAGACGATGGAGCCAGTGATGAAAGCCTTGCTCACACTGACTGAACTCTATACGAAGCACAAGAAATAATTGTCGAGAGACATAAAAGCAATAATGATTCAAACTATATTTTGACTACTTACTATTATTGTAATGTAATAGTCATACTCTACCTAATTACAGTCACTGCAGTGTTTTGCATGTTTTAGGAATGTCTTTTCGAATTTTATATAGATGTCAAGAAAAATCGGAACATTTCATTTCATTCCAAACGAAGGTGGTACAAATCTGTGAAATGTAACAAAGTGGCTTATAAATGACAGATGAGCTATTTTAAGAAAGTAAAACATGCAGACTTTTTATCAAACCTGGTGAATTGTGGCTTCTTTGTTATTAGTCTTAGGCTTTAGCAATTATTTTCAATTACATATTACAAAGTAAATATATATTTATTATCAAATTTCATTATAATGTTGGTGTACTGCCTTACGCACGCGTAATTTATCTATTTAGAGTTACATAGTTAATACAATACCATAAAGAATATATCGCTACAATACAAACTATTGAAAGAAAACAATTAAAGGAAACCTCAATCAATATACTCATTCTTTCGTTCCTTCTTGTTTGTTAAAAAGGATAAAATAAATGAAATAAAGTCTAGTTTTGTGTAGGTGAATAAACCCGTTAAATACAATATTCATATATTCATATAACGCTAAAAACATTTTAATAATTAATAATATCTTCCAAAACTGCTCCAGTTTTAATCCATTTTACCTTTCACCACCAATTCTATACAACCATTACAACCTGTATAAGTAAACGATTACTTACCTAATCAATCATAATTTATAATTCATAAAGTGACTTTGTTAATTGTTCCAATCTAACTGCACTATAAAATTCCCTGGACAAATGGATCGCAGGAAATGCTTGCTCCAGGAAATGGCAGAGGCAGAGAGAATCGAGGGAACACTAAAATCGGCCGAGTAAAAAGTTGTTAGGGAAAGAAGAGAGGGCAATTTAAAAGCCTTGTTTAGCTGTGTCTGCTTACTGCTTACATGGGGGCTTACACGGTGTAACACAACATGACGAGTAAAGTCAACTCGGCTTCGGCTTCGCTTCACTCTGCGAGCGGCTCCGGGTTTCTGAGAAGCAACTTTCAACTTTCTTTCAGAATATTACATTTATATTAAATATAGTGACGGTTAAAAAGAAAAGGAGGAGATCGAGAGGAGAAGTGAAAGTGGAACCTTGTTCAAGTTGGAGGAGTCACATTGAATAGTGTCATCACCCCTGGAACAATTGTAATACAGCGTTTTCTTCAGCAATTTCCTTTTCACATTAGAACATCCCCGTACATCCCAGCGACAACTGACAACTCTATGCCGGCTTTCGCTTCACATTTTAATTGCCCTTCAATTCAAACTAATTAAATGATTTTCCTCTTGCCTCACCAACAGTATTATTATCACCACCGACAAACACCGGATCAACATGTCCAGACATCAAGAATGGGACATACGCTGTAAAGGTATCTAACTATTTAGTATACGTTCTTTTATTTCTAGTTGTTAATCTAATTTTTCAATCAAATAGTGAATTAATTTAAATAAGTAAGTTGCTTTCACCTATAAAGCATAAAAATGTACAAAATACAAATACCACACGTAATTAACTAATCATCGTCTGAATCATCGAATAGTACGGAGGAGGGGTTGGCGTTTCTTAGCTTTGAACTCTGGGGCTGCTTATCTTTCAAATAGTCAACGGACCGCTTCCGTTTCTGCGAAGGAGTTAGAGTGGCATTCCGAGGTATTTTAAAGTCGTCATCATCATCATCAATGGAGGCTGGAGCAAGAGTCGCATCTGCGGTTCCGGACGGACCACGCCACATGCCTGAGTTACTACTGTTTCGACGTCCACTCAAATAAGCTTTCTCCTACATTCAAGTGTATGAATTGTTATTGCAAACGTAATTCGAAATGAGGTTTAAACTTCGAGAAATGCTTACCGATTTTATCCTGGGGACCAGTATAACCTTTCCTTCCGATTCAGCTATTGCTTTCAATTGTTTATACTTCTTGTTGATACGTCTCAGGTATTCTCCAGTGCTGGGTATCCCATGCTCAGTTGCGAGTACTTCACCGACAGCTTTTGCAAGGGATTGGTCCTTAGTTTTTTGAAAACGTTGTTTCTCTGATGTAATGTTATGAAGACGTGTCAGATGTTTTAATAAGGCGTTTCTTTCCACAAAACCTGAAAAAAAGTATATTTAAAATACTAGTCATAAAAGTTGATTCAGAAGATTGTGCTTTCTTACCGGAAGTGCAGTCAGGTTCTGGACATAAGAAATGTTTTTTTTTTTTTGGAATGCTTTCTAAGGATATGCGCATCCAGAATATCCCTTTTTGCAAATCCAAGCCTGCAGTCTCCCAGAAAACAAGGATATCGTTTCACCTCGTCGTGGATTGCGTTAATGTGGAGCGTAAGAATAGTGTTCGAGGCAAACTCTAGATATTTGATATTGAGATTAGCACAAAAGTACAGGTTTGCATGAAATGCAATGGCAGCTCACCTTTAAGACAAATGGAACATCGATGTTTGACCTTTTCGTCTTCATCCAGGTGATAATTCATGTGGACAGCGAGGATGTACTTGGAATTCGTGGAGAATTCGCATTTCGGACATTTGAGGTTATTGTGGGTATTAGTAATATGGTCCGAGCGTTCTTGGCTTGAAGTGAAGGTTTCGAGACAATCGGACACACTGTAAAATTCAGTAATCAAAACTGATAAGCAAGTGGTTAGTTGTAGTATTCAGTTTATCGTTAGTACTGCTTACCCGCATCGATATTCATCCCTGTGTGACATCATGTGTTCGTGATGTTTAGCAATTGCGACAGTCTTTTTGCAATGACTACACCGAAAAAAACTTTCTTCTTCATCCCACGTGTAATTAGGAATGTTGAGGGTAGGAAGCAGTAGGAAGCGGGTTCCGATCTTGTCACGAATTCTTGGAAGAGTAGTAGTGGTGTGAAAAATATTCTCAGACAGCCCTTCATTTTTTATCTCAAAACATTGATACTTGTCGTCCTCACCCTTGTTTTGAATTATAAGTATCTTGTAAAAGGAGGAAGGTGGAGTGAACTCGAAACCCCCTACCACTTGCTGCACCTGTAACTCCTCGGAAGTTACGCTGTCATCCCATAGCCCCCCCATAATCACGATAACACGGTCATTGATGCGAGCTAATGAACGCTCATGAAACTCCATTGAATTAATACCGCTTTTGTTGGTTGTTGACGATTGAGGGTATATGTTGGACATGAGACATGATTCTCGACGTGCATCCACATCCTCATCCTTCGGCAAATGTCCCACTGGGAAGGCATGACCATGTTCCATGTTCCCCTTCAGCCATAAGATGTCAATGGAGTTAAGTTGCTCCGATCCGATCTGTTCGCATTTGGCATACTCCAAGTATTCCGGTTCTACATCTGCGACATCACGCTCCTCCTCTTCTTCACACTCCTCCTCTTCTTCACACTCGTTTTCGGACTCGTCTTCAGATTCTTCTTCGTTTCCATATTTTATGAGGTCTGATGTCACTGAGTAGGCCACAAAGTCTGATACTCTGGTCCCGGTCGTATTTTTTTTGACGCAGTGGTACTTGTACGAGAAAATTTCCGTCTCATTCACTCCGTACTTCTTGAGTTCCTGCACTAATTCCACCCCTGAAAATGTTGGAAGTGGGGCTCCCGCTTCCCGTACGGTGGAACGGAGACGACCAATGCGTATTGGATGTTTTGTGCGCACATGCTCCTGTAAAGAACGTGTCGAGGACAGTGTCGCGGTGCAAAATGGACAATTCAACTTGCGTCCACTGTGAAATTGGCTTCTGTGAAGAAACAAGTCTGTACTTTTTTTGATTACGGCATATGCCGCAAGGTCCTGACCTGCATATTGGTAAACGGAACATTTTTAATAAAACTATCAATTATCTAATTAAATTATTTAAGAAGAAATTAAGCGGAACATCTAACACAGTTGTATTTGTGGTTCTATCGTTTTCAAAACCCGATTTGTTGGTTTGTACCAAAAATTTCACAAGACCTGACGTGCGAATAACTAAATTTTAAAAAATAACGTGCTGCTGCCGCTACGACTAGTGAAGCAGCGGAAGGCTCAATAACCAATACAAATAATATTATAATAAAGATGATATGTCTATATAGTTTATGTAGGGAACTTTTTTGATAGTTTTAGGCTATAATAATTTATTATATTTTATTTAATTGTCCTAGTTTATGTCGGCAATTTGGGTAACAATGCGTCCAAGGGCGAATTGGAGTCCGTTTTTGGTCATTATGGACCCCTGAAGAATGTTTGGGTAGCGAGGAATCCTCCAGGATTTGCATTCATTGAGTTCCAGGTGTGTGCATTTGTTGGACAGTGTTACAAATCCATTTCAAGCTTGAACTAAACCTCCCAGAAAGTTGTTTGTTATAATAAAGGGCTTGATTTTTGTGTAGGACCCACGTGACGCTGAGGATGCAGTTAGAAATTTGGATGGGACGTAAGAAGTGACAACTAATTGTGAATTATTAACTTATCATGTCGATGGCCCATTATTGAATGTAGTATGATTGCTGATCGTGTTTAGGAGAATCTCTGGTATGCGTGTTCGTGTGGAAATGAGCACTGGAAGATCACGCGATCGTCGCCCACCTCCAAGACGAGGTGGAGGTGGAGGTCACAGAAGTCGGTCAAGATCTCCGATACGTCGCGGCGGAGGCCGTGCAAGTGCAAGATCTCCATCGAGAAGTCCATCTCCAAGAGGTGGTCGTGCAAGATCACGTTCCTTTTCCAATTCCAGGGATCGCCGTCATCGCTCTAGGTCATACAGCGATTAGAATTTTTGAGAACATGAACATATTAAGGGAAGGGATTTGAATACATTTTTATGCGTTCTTGTTAGATGTTACGATGAGTTATGAGTTTTACATTATTTTTATTATCTGCCGACCAAGTTTTATTACGAATTGGAACGACTGTACTATTTGATTTTCATATATATCAACTCATGTTATTTAAATTTCAATATAAATGCATTCATTTGAGTTTTTCTTAGAAATACTTTCCAGTCACTTGTACTAATTTTGAGGACATTGCTTTCGATGCAGGATAAATAAAGCTTTATGTCTTTAAAGTATGTATGGGTATACCCGATAGAAAAAGGTTTATTTTTAGAAAGTATAATACTGTGAATTCTGAAAGAAGGAGATGGTTTGATCTTCTACCACGGTCGTGGAAGTGGTTGAACCTACCAAAACTCTTCTCGAACACTAACTCTTTGGAGCTAAACAGCCCATATTTGAAATTCATGCTCATGGAGGTGTCTTACAGTACATATTGCTATATACAATCGTGCTTGTTTGGAATATTAAATTGCCGAGCGGAGGACATCCCATTCCGTTTTTTAGAAGCATAATACTATATCATCGTCATATTAATCGTCAATCATATTTGTATTGGAATTGCCACTTAAACAAAAATATTATTAATAACTAGTTGATTGTATTTAATTTACATTTATTAACGTATATTAAATCCTAAAATGACAAAGAAGAAAGGAAAGAGGAAGGTAACTAAAGATTTTACGACATTACTACCAATTACACTTTCTCAAACCAGGCATTTAATTAGCTGTTTTTCTTAGGGAGCTTCGTCATCGTCGACAGACGGTCAAGCACCAGAAAACAAAGTTAGCTTAAAGTTCTTCGAATCTGTTTTGTTTCAATGTGACTATTCTCCAGTTTACGGAAGGTAAGAGAATGGAGTGTGATGTAGCCTTGATTTGGAAACATTGGACAATTAGCCATTTGATTTATTTGCAGGTATTTAAAGGCGAAGGTAGAAATCAAGAAGGGGACTTTAATTTTGAAAGAGAAGCCTCTAGTTGCAGGACCCAAAGCATTGTCCACTGCCATTTGTGTTGGTTGTCATTCGGACACATTGAAAACACATGCAAAGTCAGAATTCAATATTCTAATTTTGTAGTCTCATCTTTCAAATGAGAACTATTTAACCGTTTCTGTGTCCTATTCTGCAATGTAGGTTTAAATGTACGCAATGCGGGTGGCCTCTATGCACACAACGATGTGAACAATCTCCTTTTCACAAATGGGAGTGCAAATTTTTTCGCGAGAAAAAAATTGAGGTATTTCTTGAACTAGAATGTGATAATTTTTATTTTCTATTTTACTATGTAAAGTATTTTCTACGATATTAGAGGAAAACATTTTACTAATTGCACTATTATGTTGCATGTGTCAGCCTCCAACTGAAATAATCAGTATGGACTACGGGGCAATTGGAGTTCTTCGAGGTTTGCTGTTAAAGTTGTATCGGCAACAGGATTGGAAAGTTTTCATGTCTTTGGAACACAACAATGAGATCAGGAAAACACTTCCGGTTTGGCTCGAGAATGACAAGTATGTTGTTCAAGTCATTCGAGATAAATGGGACCTCAAGGAACAATTTAGCGACGAAGAAATATTCGCGGTATGTATATATTTCAGCTTTCATTAGCTAAATTGTGCCCAGTTAACGGTTTATAATTACCACTTAAAATTCGGTAATGATTTTTCAAGGCATGTGGAATATACGAAGTAAATGGGTTCGAGGTGGGATTTTTTAATAAGTTCGGAGCAATATTTCCCAAGGCTTCCATGATAGCTCACGATTGTGTTCCGAACGCTGCACATTATGAGAATGGAGATGATGGCTCTTTGGAAATTCATGCTTTGCTTGACATTCCAGCGGGGACCATTATTTCAATGTGTTACGATTGCTCTCTCAAAGTAAGGCTCAAGTTTTATACCATACCTTGTTGTAACAAAAATGTACCATTTTGTCATCGTTTCTTTATCATAGGGAACGAATGTTCGTCAACGTCAACTGTTCAAATCGAAGTACTTCAGTTGTAAATGTCAACGTTGTCTCGATGCCACTGAGCTCGGAACAAACTTCAGCACGCTCATGTGCACCAACACTTCAAACTGTAAGAAAGGTCTTGTCCTAAAAATGGTTAACAGTGAGACGGAAGAAGCATCATGGAAGTGTAATCGGTGTTCGTCTAAAGTTTCAAATGACGATGTTGTTAAACTGCTCTCCAAGTACCAATCAATTGTGAACAAATCTTTGCCAAATATTAAAGCGCAGGAGGAGTTTTTGCAAGAATGTAAAGGGGTATTTCACGCGACACATTACATCCCTCTGGAAGTGAAGTACAATTTGTGTATGGCGTATGGTAGGGATGACGGCTACAAACTCCACGAAATGAGCCAACAGGAAGCATACCGGAAGCTTGAACTGTGTCAAGAAGTTATTAAAATTTTTAATATTCTCACACCGGGCATGACTGTAGTCCGCGGAAATATTCTCTACGAGCTACAAGCCGCTGAGGTTAAGCTACATCTGTTAAACATATTTCTAATTCTAGTCAGTAGAGAATTTATTTTAAATGTTTATTTTTATTATTATAGGTACTTATATGCAGGAATTTACTGGAATCTGGTAAATGCTCGAAAGCGTTAATTCGCAAGCGCATCCAGAATGCATTGAAAACATTGAACGAAGCGATTGATATTTTTGAAATCTGCTATCCTATGAGACTACTCGCGGAGAATGCAAAGTCAACAACCCGCGTTGAACTCAAGAGTTGGTTGGGCTCTTTAAAATAATTATTGCAAATTGTATGTTTGACTGTATTGTATTGTAAAAAGCTTTTTCAAGAGTTGGAAAATTATCTAAAAAATAAATCATACATACCTACTAAACTTTCAAACGAGTTTTTTTGAGTAGCAACATTTAACATTTTATCGAACACGAGAAGACGAAGCATATGAGGGAAGGAGCCACCTGCTTAAAGCTTAATATGGCGATATGATGATTAGGAAATGTGTCTGTGGTGCGTTCGTTATTATGCATAACTTTCTTTGTTCACCTCTTTATTACTTCGCTTGTTAGTGACGACAATATAAAGACAAAGTTTTTACTTACTTTTTATAGGCAACGTTATTTGATAATCTTTCTGTTGCTTTTTGGACAAAAAAATGAAATTACCGTTCACAGTTGTCAGTAATTATTGTCAATAATTCACAAGCATTACGCTAATAAACTATTTTTTGCTTTATTTTAGACATAATCTTGTATTTTGGTTGGTTCTAAAGAAATGCATGGAAAGGTCGAAGAAGGTTTAGGTGATAAAAATACAGTTGCGTTTGTAGAGATAAATAAATTTAAAAAATAATATGAGATGATTCCATTTAGCTTCCCCGTCTACCTAATTTTGTTTCGCAGATTACGCTCCCGTAAGTATTCGTGGTAATTCATGAGGTGGGACTTTCTCCAAGAGTAGAGAATTATAAAAGAGCTGATCCACATAGCAATTGCGAGGAAGAAAATTGAGAGCCCGATTATGCTGCAGTACATCGCAAAGGTTATCCAAAGGCTAAATACTAGATCACCCGACATTTTCCTTGCCGTTTCCTATGATTAAACACAAGACACCAAATTACTTTACACAAATAATGGAATGTATAAACATTGGTAGTAAAAACTTGTACTAGAAAAAATGGTTTTTGTTAAGTGTGCACTACAATTATAAACTTACCCCAGTTCTTTTCTCCAGGAATAAAAAAAGAGAAAATCGGAAATTGTTTCCGATTTATTAAGGAATTAATAACACAGTTATTACGTTACTTATTAATAGATAATTATTTATCGGAAAAAAAATCCAAATGCTGACAAATAGGCACAACTCTTCGATACTCCTCACTCACAAGGCGTTAATTGAAGAATGATGCACTTTCGCCTAACTCCTCTGTGGTCAGTCAGTGATGATAGACGAGACAGGCGTTGGGTAAGCAGCCAGCAGTGGTATGTATGATGACATTGTTGAGAAAAACGTCGAAGCTGAATGTGGCAAAAATTCTTGAAAAGTAATTTTACAAGGTAGGTATATACATACGTACCTGATAATGACGGTCGCAGCTTTTATATTTTGTATTACTTAAGATGATTGCGATTTGAGATTATCTGCGCACAGGTGCATAATTTGAAGGTACAAGAGAGGAGCCTTTGCCAGCGTTGAGTCTGTGACAATAACGAGTATTTCACGTTTCCCCCTCGCTGAACAGTCGCACAGCCCTTAAATCGCTGTTTTTTCAAAGGGTTGCTCTTGCTGCAATACGTGCTTGAAATGAATGAAGG
>VYYJ01000288.1:0-72135 GCA_021029165.1 Cyphoderus albinus | reverse complement strand
ACCTCAAATGAGTAGGTCCGAAAGCGTATCTCCTGCAATTTTTTCATATTCACTTCACAGTCCGGTAGGCAAGCCAGGTTATATTGGAGGTGTAGGATTTTCGTTCTCTGAGGAAGATGCCGAGGCTACTGGTGGAAACCTAGCGTTTGCGAGACGGGAGAGTGCCATTTCCGCTGTGGGAAGTGCTGCGAAGAGATTCAGTAAACGACAATGGAGCTTACTCATCATTTTTGGAATCGTGGATTTATTGAGTGCAATTACGATATCCTTGCAGGCACCATTTTTCCCCCAAGAGGTTAGTCACAATTCCTATGGTCTACATTAGAGCCTAGAGGTAATAATTTATGTAGGGGTAGCCCACTGCTTAGTGCAAGAATGTGCTGTACAAAGATTAATCGTTGCACATGCTTGTAATGCATTTTATAGGCAGAAGAAAAGGGCGCAACAGCCACAGAATATGGGTAAAAAACTTAAATTTTGAAAATTCTTACTGTATTTGTGTATACTTGTGTGATTATTACTTTGATTTTTTTCATTTTTTAAGCTTCGTGTTTGGAATATTCGAATTCATTGTATTTTTAACATCTCCCATCTTTGGAAAATATGTGAGTTATTTTAATTTCTAGACATTTTTCTGCATTTGCAAAATAATTATGAATTAGTGGAATCATGGAATGAATTGAATGAAATGAATGACAGATGAATAAACTCGGACCAAAAACTATTTTCAACGTAGGACTTTTCACTACTTCCATTGCAGTCATTTGTTTTGGGTATGAAATTTTGGTCGGAAATATTTCTTACCCTTTTTTACAAATTTTGTAGAAATTGAATTCATTTTTATTTTTTAAATAGGCTGCTAGACAGAATTAATGATCATACGTGGTTCATCACTTTATGTTTTGTTTGTCGCATTTTTGAAGCCCTTGGGTGTGGTGGGTTCTTTACGGCAACTTTCACGATAATTGCTTGCGAGTTTCCAGGTTTGACAGAGGATTGATTTATAAAATCGTAGAAAAATATTTGGAGAAACCTTTTAATAATCATTATATTTTTTTAGAATCCGTTGCAACAACTTTTGCTTCACTCGAAACGTTTTTTGGTCTGTGACAATTGGCAATTGAGTTCATATTGATTTTGCATTCTAACTAATCGACTAATTATTAATAATTATTATTTCTGGGAATGGCTAGGATTGGGAATGATCGTTGGACCGACCGTCGGAGCAGGACTCTATGGAGTACTACAATAAAACAAATAAAGTTAATCACATAAACAAGGAATTTTAACCGCACCCAATTTATGTACGTCTTAATTTTTCTTTAGATTGGAGGATATTCATTGCCTTTCTATACGATCGGGGTGTCTCTGTTTGTCGCTGGAGTTTTATGCTCTCTGGTTATGCCTAAAATCGAAAAGATTACCGACGAAGATGGGGAAGAGCATGTTGGTTTCGGGATCTGGACAATTTTAGAAATTCCCACGATATCAATTGCCGCCTTGAGCATAACCGCTACATCGATGAGTTTAGGATTCGTCAGCGCTACTTTAGAACCTCACATTAGACACGTAAAGAAGCAATAATTGTTATGTAAATTGTAATTAAATTTGATGCCCTTTCTATCATTTAGTTTTGTGCTCAAAATAGTTCGGATTGACGCATTTTCAAACAGGATTGGTTTTTATCATTAACGGGGGACTGTATGCCTTGTCTGCTCCGAGTATGTCTCATTGCTTCCTCGTCATATTAAAACAAGATCCTTTATATATGACTTTAATGTAAATTTGAATATGTCTATCTATTTTAGTCTGGGGATTTATTTGTGACTATTTTGGAAGGCCAATGCACATTGCGCTTCTTGGGAATTGTTTTATTTTTATTGCCTTTCTTTTTATTGGACCTGCCGCGTTCATGCCATTTGATACGTAAGCAAGAATGCAATACTATGTATATATTTGTTGATAACAGGACAATATTTTCTGTTTAAATTACTATAATTAAATACAAATCACAACACAGGATCCTTTGGGTGACAGTTATTGGGTTAGTGATACAAGGACTTGGGTTTGGTTGCTGTCTTGTATCAGGATTTATTATCACCTTAAGGGAGTCTTTGTACGTATCTACAGAATATAACTGTTTGCAACTGTTTGAAAATAAAAATGTTTAAATGATAAAATATAATTGAAAACTCATAATGAATCCTGGGTTTTATGTTCTCCATGTCTAGAAAACACGGCCTTCCGGATAACATGGCCACATATGGGGTTGCCTCAGGTCTCTGGACATCAATGGTGTCACTGGGTTCATGTATAGGTCCCACCGTTTCCGGCGCACTATACGATATTGTCGGTTTCAGGGAAGGGTGTTATCTTCTTTTAGCTTCATCCTCAATTGTGGTAAGCCTTGGTGTGATTGCGCAAATGACCTTTACCAATGATATGAGATGCTGCTTTGTTAGGACATGCATATATTTTAAACAACTTTTTATTTCAGGCTTTAATCATCTTACTCCATACATGTGGTTGCAAGTCTAGAAGAAGGGAGTTAGAATCGCAACCATTACTCCAATCAATATCTCCAGTGACGAGAAAGAAAAATGTTGAGATAGAACCCCCAGCATCGTCTTACGGTTCTACAGCTACGGCCATATTAAATTTTAGTGGGGAGAGTAGTAGTGTTAATGGGTAAATTAATTTTATTTCTTGTGTAATTCCATTTAATTCAGTGAAGTTCATATTATAATAAATATTGTGTACATCGTAATTATGGATGTGTATTCATTATCATATTATTGGGATGGGAAAAAGGACGAATGTAATCATAATTGGATTTTGCATTTCTAATAAATATAATGGAGAAATAATATAAAATGGAAACTTCCACTTTAAATCAAAATAATTTTAATTCAGAGGTAGTAGTCTACAATACGCTTGCCGCAAATATTAAGGATCACTCGGGCAAGGTTATAAATGTGATGTTACCAGGAATGTTCGGATTAGGTAAGGGTAGCTCACTGCCGTTGATTTGGAGTAGCACAACAAGATAAGTCGCTATCAAGCCAGAAAGCTGTAATGAGTATCACATTTCAACTTTAAAACTTATTGCATTAAAACTTACGATTAGTCGCTGATAAAGTTAAAGCACAATTCTTACTGATGTTAGAACTTTCTTATTAAGAGAAAACAGTCCACCGGGTGAAATCAGACAAGGATTTGTTTGCCATCTTGAGTTGAGAAATGAAATCTATTCAAAAGTTAGGTAATTAGACAAAAATTATTTTTATAAAGCTTAAATTTGAAGGTACCTTTTTCAACAAGCGTTTCATTTTGATGTCCGGTTTTGAGTGCCGCTCGTCTTCTAACCTATCGTACGAGAATTCCACAGTTGCCTGATATAACGAGGTCACAGAGCGATTTGCCTAAAAAGCCAACACTTTTGACAGTACAAATTTCCAGGCCAGAGATTTGAAATTTTCTACTAACCCTACATGATTATGTCAGCAAACCTGTTTTGTCAATTGATCCGAGACAATACACGTAAACACCAAACTGGAAATTCCTCCAGCGATGGAAGGAAAAGCGGTAATAATTACGCTGTACTGTTCGTCGCGCAACCGTATGCAAGAGGTAAAGAGTTGCTGAACCGTTAGTATCAGAATAAATGCAAACCAAACGACAAAGTAAACGCAAGAAAGTTTGTTAAACAACTTGACAAGATGCTCTAGTTTCTCGACGCTGGCAAAAAGAAATGTAAGTTCGTCCCCGTTGTGGCTATTGCCCGCCTTGTGGCTAATAATTTTATAAGCTAATGCTAAAATTGAGATATAAGAGCAAAAGAAAATGGCCACTGCGTTAAAAATTATCATTCCCATTGCAAAATCCAATGAAATCATCCAGTGAAAAGTGTCGATTGAGTTTCTGTAGACGGATTGCTCGAAAAATACCACCAGTGCCATCATAATGGTGAAAATGAGACAGATTACATTTACCAAGCACAAATTTTTCAACTGAATGCCACATTTTTTGATCCAGTCAAAATATAAGATTGTGTAATCTTGGTACTTTTTTGTGTGATTACTCTGAGGAACAATTAAATCAGCGATGAGGTTTGTGACGCTTGCATGATAGTTGATGTACCACGTATGGTTTTTTAGTAGAGAGAGTCTGATTAAAACCTGACCAAGGAGACAGAATATGCCAAAAATAAATGAAGTATATCTTTCCGTGTCGGAAAAGGCGGCGAAACCTTCGGTTACTTCAATGCGGAAGTAAAAGTAGATAAAAACGGCAACAAAATGTCCAGAAAGTACAAAAGCGCAAATTCCAGAGTGCAATAAAGAAACCTGCAGCTTGTTGTCTGATGTCAGAACGTAAGGATAATAACCACCCAACTGAGTTAAGATAATCGGTATTTTCATCACACTCTGGAGGGCACAGTGAACGTTTCCTTTAGATAGAAAATTTGTTCTGAGGGCTAATTTTGAAGATTTAATTTTAGTTTCACTTTGAAGATATGGATTTTCCTCAAGGGAAGTAATGAATCGTGCCGACCTTTTTTCGCCTTTCTCCATTGTGCTTGACACGTTTACCGAATGATTTAAAAATATAACTAGAAAACTTGCCGGTATTGTCACAAAGATTTCAACTTTCATACTAAAGATTCACTGAACTCATCTTTATATAAAAATTGTTTAATTTGCAATTTGCAATATTTGCAATCAACCGCGCAATTGAAAGATTTTCTGTTGTAATATTTATTAAAGTGGTCTGTAAATGATGTGTATTTTACTCATCAGTTACAATAAATTAGTGAAGAGCAATGTAAATAATAAATTACATAAATTAATTTACTATAATGCAATAATAACATTATTATACGAAAAATCCATCAATTAGAGTAATTGTTCTCACGCACATCAACTTCAGAACTCTGAACGAGTACAATTATGTATGTTAGCAGTAGTCCAGCAATCTGTTACAGTAAACTAAATTAATGTACCGAAAGAAAAAAGCAATTATGATAATACTTGAAGCGAAAGATTATTTACTTTCTCTTACCGAGGATATGGTTTTTCTACTCAAGGCGAAAAAGTTGGCCGGTGAAATTGTCAAAGTGCCATTGGACGCTTTACTCTGATGCATTATAAAAAACTATTTAGAGAAAGCAGTCTATGTATTAGGCCACTCCCAGACACAATTTACTAATTAATTGTTTATAAAAATAATCAAATTTGTTTTACCTACCAATATTTGTAGGTACACAGGTTTCGATCTATACACGAAAGCTGCCACTTGGAATAACGAATTCTCAGTGTTTTTTACCTATGTAAAACGCAATTTCATTTAACTATAAAGTCGTTTTTTATTATTTATTTTATAAACAAGACGAATTACGTACCTGATTGGCTAATTGCTCACTGGTATTGCATATATAAACTATTCCAAAAATGGTGAAAATCATTACAATAGTTAACACAGGAAGAATCGTGAAGTTGGAAGCCTTGATGAATAATACCAATGAAAAGCTCTGATGAAGCAATAAACCTATCACTGACAAAAGCCAAAGTAGGACGATCCAACCCATAATACCGTTGTTGATATGAAACACAATTCCCTGCATGGATTCAAAGTGTTGGAGTAATTTGCCAACACGAACTTCATCCTGATTGGATTTACAAACAAGGCTGCCTTCGTCCTCCGATTTAGAAATGTTTGGCGTTATCAATGACCACGAGAAAGAATTGAAGAAACGAGTTTGTGACTCTATTTCGGCCATTGCGGCGGTTATGGTTTTAATGTATGATGCCACCCATAGTACAACTGATACGTATAAAACTGTCATGCTGCTGAAGTCACTTACCATCAACGATATGGTAAGCATCCTTGGCCAAATCTGTAACTTATGAATGTATGAATTTATCAGAAATCCAGATCCGACCAAGACGGAATTGATTCCGGCCATTAAACTGATGATGATTGTGACAAACTTTACGTTCCTCTCAGCAATCTCAAATTTATTCCTGTCACATAATGCGTCGTTGTCGAGGATAAACTCAGTCAGCTTTCTGTTAAATGCAGTCTGAAAAGTGTGCAACTGTCTTTTGTATAAAAGAATAATAAATCGAATGATAATCTGGGCAACAAAAAATCCCATGTTGACCACAAAATTAGTTTTCCTCTCTGTATCTGTAAATTTGCCGAAAGTCGAAGCAAATTCATTGTGGTAGTTGAACATAATAATGAAACACGCAGCTTGGTTAAAGAAATGAAATAACGATAAAACTCCAGGAAAACTGAATATGGTAAACACAAACTCATTGGATTTATCTAATTTAAAAGTAACAAATCCACCAAATTGACAAAGTCCAATTGGCCACTTTAAAATGTTCCGAAGTAACGTGCATGCTTGTTGAAGACTCATTTTCTTTCTAAAGTCATTCTGGCTTTCACTCTGAATTTTTATTTTAAAATCCATTTGGAAGTAATTAACACTACAAGCAACTTTTTCAGAGTCAGAATTGTTCAAAATTGCGAAGTTTTTAGAATTTAACATTGTAGATGAAAATCGCTCCATGATATATGTGTACCGTACTCTCATAATAGGCGCTTGACTATTGACGTGAGTGAAAAAAGGTTCAAATCAACATAACTTAAGTAAATTAATTAATTAATTAAGTAAATAAAAAGTAGACGCAGTAAGTTATTAGGGGATTAATTTATTTCATAGGTTTTGTAAGTTTAATCTTTTAATTAGTTGTATTCAGAATTATCAAATTAAAGATATTATCAATTTATTTTATAAATATGTATTCTTTATTGATGTACAGAAGTGTGGATGGAAAAGTTTAAGCCTTAATCTTTAAGGTGAACATTTTGTAGATAAAAGATAAAATCAATGGTCCATTGGAGGAACGAAAAATTGAAGAGGAAACTTAGTCGAATTACTCGAATTAATTGGTATGCCCATACAATACTCCAATTCACTCACCACCCGAACGTTGTCTGATGTTCGGAATTGAAAAAGCACTAGCAAATACGTACTCAATAGGCCAAGTACCTGTTAAACAGAATTAAAAAACTTTCTTTCACAGATCAGCGAGAGAATTAAAGTCTAAATATTTTGACATGCAAGTACCGATGTTAATGTTCTTCTGTTCAATGTAAAGTAATATCCTGGAGCTATATTAATTGGATGTGATTGGAGTTTGTCACAAAACATTGTGATCTAAAATAAATATGAAATCACCACACCCAAAATTCCTTTATAAAGTACAGTAAACATGGAAGCTTTGCAATTTACTAATATTTGAACTGTAATTGAAAGTAACCTCTGTTTTTAAAATCATGTTCCGGCCGATATCCTCAATGAGTAGTACATTTTTGCAAAATGCGTTTACGTTCCTTCTTGTCTGAAAAGGGTTATTGAACTTATTGAGAGTAAGAAACATGATTCAAATGATTTTCCTTAGTTTATGGGACCTTACCTCTGTGGAGAATTGGAAAGCTGCATTGCACATGTTATAAATTGAAATTGGAAGCAAGCCCATCATTACAATTGTGAAAGTGACACCCACAAGGAAATCCACTTCTATCCACTTCAAAACGATAAATATTTGTTGCAAAATGGAAGCCGAAATACAAACAACAGAAATTAAAATAGGAATTCCAAACAGCATGTTAAATTTCACAACAAGTGTTTCCAATAATTCTAACTGATACCACAATTTTTTCACTTGGATCTCGAAACTGAACGAAGGGTTTTTGTCTGGGTCAAGAGCCATGATTCGTGACAATTTAAACAGTTTATCACTTTCTGCAGCAATAAAGTGAAAACTCTGCCGGAGCCAATGGATGTAATAAGAAAACCAAAACGACAATGCCGGATATGATAAACTGTATAAGCAGTAGAAAAATATAAAGGTAAAAAAGAATAAAAGTATTTCCACGTTATATGTGGGGAATAACGGCAGTATTGTTGCAGCAGTTGTGTAGAAAGTGGTTAAATTGAATAAAAATAGAGAGATGACGAGAATAAAATATTTGCGATAAGCTATTGTGTATTCTTGGAGCCAACCAATGGACCAACTTTGTTTGTCAACAACTCCACTGTCCAACTTCTCGGCACCAGCTTCTCCACTACTTGCATTTATCACCAAGTCACAAGTGAGATTGGTTAAATTTTTATGAAAAGATTGCAACTCTTTTCTGCTCCAAATGCTCCAATAACGAATTACGAGGGTTCCTAATTGCATTCCTGTGAGTTGCATAAAGTTGGCTCGTTTGTCAACCGAGGTAAATTCTCCAAAGAACGCTCCGCATTTTGAACTGATTAAAAAGTAAGCTGCGTAAGATAACACCTGAAGAATCAAGTTTACACAAAGGGATAAAAGAAGAAAACTCGACATTTTTAGATGACAGAGGTTGTCTGTTTTAAATATAATATAGCCGCTCCATTGCACAATTAGCATAGGGAAAAATGACATGGACCTTAAAGCGGACCTAACATTTGATTCGCTTCTAATACTGGTTTCGATTTTAGAGTTGCATTTCGTGAAATGTTCCCTCCAGCTCTTTCTTTCCTTCATTGTCAGATTTATTGGAGAAAGATCTAGTTGGGAAATGTTTAAAAAATATTAACTATACAACCGCAAGTTTTGTGTTGGTTATTATAGAAAGGAGGAGAAACGAGAAACGGAAGAGACGTGTTGACCGTAGAGAATCATGTACACAATTAAATTCTATTTCATTAGCTAATTACTCTTTCACGTTTCTCATCAATTAATGCTATGCAGCTTTTTTATCTTTCATCTTCATTTCTCCACGGATCATTAATTTTCTCTGCTTTACATAGTCATTTATTTGTACTGTAAAAGGCCTTCAGTATTAATGATAAATGAAGCAATTAGCGAGACACGCGTTAGCGTAATACACAGGATATAAAAATGATCATTAATTTTTTAATCTGGTCAGTAGTCAGCTTACTTTGCCCTATTGTAATGTACAGAATTACAGAATTTTTAAATGCCGCCAATAAATAAATGAAGGTCATGAAAGTATACAAAGCAAAAATGGATAGATATGACAAAAAATTTTGGTTGATATAATTGAGAGATAATTAGTTAACTACATTCGGCCAATAGTCAATAGCCACCTCCATCTAATTATAGTGAACTTTCTACTGTATTGCAACTTGTTGATTTTATCTATTCGATTGTTGAGCACGATCCTGGCTAAAACTTCCAAACTATGTGATACAATTAGTAGACTGGTAATTTACTGTAAGTGAATATTTTCCTTATCTTCTATCTAAATATTATTTATAATAGTAATAGTCACGAGAGACCATTTCAATACAATTTGTTTAACAACAGACAATTGGCTTATACTTAAAAGGAATTGCGATAAAAGCGAGAAACGGTCAACCCCAGAATAATGCTGGGCCACGGTCACCAGATGGAAAAGGTGCACGTTCTGCTCTTTCTCGTTGTCCATGTACGATTACATACACTTTAATTTTTTATTATTTTTAGTTGTAACATTCTCTATTAAATGTTTCTGTAACGTTCCATAGTTTATAGTTTTCGTGGTGCCTTTATTCTCTTCAATTTTCCTGTTGGTTGGTTTCAATGAAACACTTAACGCTTCTGACATGCCTGAAGATGAGAAGGAGATGCTTAAAATAGGTATAAAAATGCTTACTTAGCTTCCAGCTTCACAACTTTTCTTTAGACTATTATACATATGTACATATAATCTAGTGAATTCAAATATTATTTTTTAAATCCAAAAACTATAGCTGTAATGAATTCGGTCATCTTGATCCTAATGTGTTTGATGTCGTTTGTGGAAATGTTCTTCATACTTTACAAGGGATTCATTTTATTCGCTTTTACTGAACTTCTACTCTGGTCCATTTTTCTCTTTGGAGTATTAACGCACGCCGATGTACACATAGTGATGCGCAGTGGATGTGTTATTGCGATTACCTTTTCTATACTATTCAAATTTTTGTTGGCAGTGGCCGTACGGAGAAAACTTCATTCGTGGCTCAAGTACAAAGCGTTTTTAAAGCAGTTCGAAAAAAATGTATGACATTTATATTTGTTGAAATTCTTTAATTCAAGTATATACGATGTACTTGCAAGTAAATGTATGGAAAAATATCGAATAGTTTTTTAAATTGTATTTGTATTTATGAATGCCAACATTGTGTCATGCTGAAGAAAATGTTCGCTTTTTTTCCTTACTCTTGAAATAAATGACGTATTTAGAATTGATATCTGTCGGTATATTTACTTGTGACTGAGACATTTTTCTTTCGTGTGCATAACATAAAAATTGTTCTTCCACCCTGTATCTGTCATGCTTGTCATCATCACACTTGTCATCATTCCTGACCATGAACTTTGACTTATTTTATGACAAAATTCAAAATATTATTTATGCTTCTTTCCTCACCCATTAACGTAAGGAACTAAAGAACCCACAGTGTATGGCGTATTTTATTTATTGAGCTTGTTTTCCGGCAAAACATGTAAAAAATATTAAGATGAATCATGAAGAGAAAAATGCGTCTTACTGATCGTAAGTAACTATGTTTTTACTACGTTCTGCATATTTCAGGCGACTTGTTTTGTCAATTGTCAATGCAATAGCTCTAAGAAATTGACTGGAAAGCAATTATGTGGTTTCTCTACAAAAATAAAATTGACAAAGAAAAGACTCGTTGTTTTTCATGATAAAGTGATAGTACATAGACACACTGAAGATGAATGTATTTAACCAGCAATAAAAATACATAAGCATAAAGATAACAGAACTACATAGAAAGAAATGGCAGTCTGCTGAACGCCTTTATCATGATGCATTTTTCTCGAACATTTCATGTCTCATTTTGCACAATTCTCCTGACTACTAAACAACACCAGTCACATGCGCTAGCGCTGGTTTAGGACGCAGTTCTTTTCTAAGATCTAATATACCATCCATCATATTTTACTTTCCGGTAGGTCGCTTTTCTTGCAACGCTTTTCCGCAGGCTTTAGTACAAACAGTTTTTGGCAGAGAGGAATAAGGCGATCCGTTGGCCACCATATGAAAACCAATAAATAGCAGCCTTATTATGCATGGAGAGATTATGTAGCTATCTTTGTATATCAGTCAACTCAGGCTGAGTTACTCCAGCTGAGGGTGACTACATATTTACATAAAGGATGCAACAGTTACAATTTTTATGCATCTCTGTAAAAGACACAAAGAGAATTTCTTGTAATAAAGTAGTGTTATATCTTGATGAATCAGCGAGTGTCCATAATTCATAAATAGGTAGGTAGCTATAAGCAAAGCTACAACTTTTTACTGTTTTGTTGTTCGTTCCCTGGATATCAGACATCAGTAAATTTTCTCAGATACAGTTTCTTTATAATTTTTTCTAGCCTCATACTAAAATTTAAATACAGGACACTACTATCTATGCTGGAACTGTGTACACCTAATAATATACAAAATAACAAAAATCACGACTATGACATGACAGCAGACATTCGGTCATGCAGGCTGAAATAAACTTTGCATCTTCCTGACTCATAATATGTAATAGCAATTTAGCAATGGCTATAAACACGACAAATAACTGAATCATGGTATTGGCTAAGTTGTTGGTTTAGCTCGGTTGACTTAATACAAAACAGAATCCAGTAATAAACTTTGGAGCGCAGCTTGCATGAAAACGAACATTCGAAGTGTTAAGTGGCACTACAGGATAAAATAGTCTCACTTCAATTACTATGTATTGTACACGACTATCTATGTAAATCGTAATTTTGTAATCCTAGTAAAAAACTCTATAAAGTCGAAGTGTAGTAAGTTCGTTCTTCGACATTTCAATCCCATCTCATCTCAATTGCAACGAAGCAAGAAATGATATCCAGTTGAACCTGTGTGAATCCTGCACGCACGTCAATTCACTTTTGCCTAGCAGCAGCAACGGTCACAAAAAGAAAGTTCGACCGGACGTCCTACAATTAGTTTAGTAGATTATAGAAGTTTACAAACGAACAAAATAGTGATATAAAAATGGAGAAGGCGTTTCTAGTGGGAGGGTTATTAACACTATTTGTGGCCTTTTCTCTTGGAGTGCCACGTCCGCCAAAGAATGCTCATCCGTTGGGGGATGAAATGATTGATTTTATTAATAATGTTATTAAACCAAATTGGACGGTGAGTTATTTTTTCTTTATTTCATAATAATGAAACACGCAAACTTAATTTATATAGATTGAAAATAAGGTCTTATAATGAAAGTATGATAGAGAACATTTTCGTTTGTTATCATTATTTCGTAGGCTGGAAGAAACTTCCATCCAGAGATTGATATGAGCTACATTAAGAAATTATGTGGGGTTCTACCGGGTTCGAAAAATTTCCGTTTACCAGAGAAGCGTCATTTACTGGATGGACTTCGTGTTCCGAAGGAGTTTGATGCTCGCGTAAAATGGCCCCATTGTCCATCCCTGAAAGAAGTCAGAGACCAAGGATCCTGCGGGTCTTGCTGGGTATGTATAAATATAAACAATCTTACAATTAGTAGTGATTTTAAAATTAAAATGATACATTGTATTAAAATCCACCTTGTAGGCATTTGCTGCAACTGAAGCAATGACTGATCGCTTCTGTATTGCTCACAAAGGAAGACAATTCCGTTTCTCTGCTGATAATCTCGTTAGTTGCTGTGAAGAATGTGGAAATGGCTGCAACGGTGGTTTTCCCTCTGCAGCATGGGAGTACTGGGTTGAAACTGGAATTGTGTCTGGTGGTCCCTACGCTTCAGAACAGGTTATTAAAAGTTTTGATGTTGATTTCTTTTCATAAAATTGAGCCATTTCACGTACTTAATTTTATTTTCTCTTTGACTCGTACTAGGGTTGCCAGCCTTATGAAATTGGTGAGGTCTATTCTAATGTTTAATTTTTATTGATTGATTCTTTTTCTCATAATCTCAATTAATATTTTCATTTTCTAATCGTCTAGCACCCTGTGAACATCACACTACCGGAAAGCGACCAAATTGCACAGGTGAAGGTGGTGATACGCCTCAATGTGTGAAACACTGTGAATCATCCTACGGAGTTTCTTACACAAGAGATCTTCATTTTGGAAAGAAGTCATATTCCTTAGCCAATAAACCCCTCCAGATTCAAGCTGAACTCTTGAAAAATGGACCAGTTGAAGCAGCCTTCACTGTCTACTCTGATTTTCCACTGTACAAATCAGGTAAACCTATATAAATAAATATTTTATATTTATAGTAGATGGTAGAATGAAAATTGATGCTTTAAAATCTTTCCCACAGGAGTTTACCACCATGTCTCTGGCGAAGCTCTGGGTGGACATGCAGTAAAGATAATCGGATGGGGTGAAGAAAACGGCGTTCCATACTGGCTTGTGGTGAATAGCTGGAATTTTGATTGTAAGAGATGATTTTTCCGCTTGTGTTTTCATTTTTATAAATATTAACATTATTTTAATTGTCCACTTTCCACTATTTGTGCAGGGGGTGATGGTGGCCTTTTCAAGATCCGTCGAGGGGATGATGAATGTGGCATTGAGAGCGAAATTGTCGCTGGTATTCCCAAAATTTAATTAAGGAATCTCCTTTTCTGCAACTTAATTTTTTCAGAATTCGTTTCTTACATCACATATCTTTTCAACTTTATTACCTACTACTTAAATTAATTATAATCATTCATTTTTGTTTTACATGGGCAAACTGATTTCATATTAAAAAACTATTAAATATTTGTTTCTGTTAGTATTATTATAATGAAGTTATGTTTTAATGTTGAAATAAAAATTGATTGTTACTTCAAAGAACAAGAATGTCTTGTAGTTCTGATCTCAACTTTTTAAGATATCAAATTATCCATTCTACCGAGCTAGACTTGATAAGACAAGACATTCAGGAACCAAGTCTACAATATGTACTAAATACTAATCATGCAGTCCACAGAACAGAAGAGAATACCGGACGTATTCGTATTGTCTTTCTTTTAACTCATACATTATTACATTACTTCTGTGTGATATATTCGCAATTTAAGTGACTAACATCTTCTTAAAAGTATAGCAATTCATTGTCCAATTTGAAAACGTGTCCAAGTAGGTTGTATTTACTTTCAATAATTATTCTATGCATTTCATATTGGTGATGCCTTCTTTGTAACTAAAATGAAACATTTGAGCAGCAGAGTAGGTTTATGCGCACTCATAGACAAAGCCACTGGCTAGGACGAGTTACGAGATCGAACTCTCTTATACTTACATTAAATTAATGTCCAGTAATGGCCACACATTAATCTATTATCATCAAAGCTAGAGAGGGGAACACAGGAAGTTAAAATACCGCATCACATCAAACAAAATGAAATTTGTGTTGTGCTTTAAGCTTGACCAAACTGCAAAGTTAAATGTAATTTGGTTTCCCTTTTAAATCAAAGTAGTAGCACTTACGTGCTTAGGCATCACAATAATGCTAGTACACAATAGTAACCAGTACTGCATTTAACCAAAAAATTATTGTTATTAGAAAATGGACAATTACCGATGCACAAAAGTGCTTAGGAATTATTAGTTCCCTTACTATCCAAAAGTCTGGTTCAGCAAATTTTCCATAAAATGCTTTTAACGATTCATTTGTTAGCAGTTTTAGTTTCAGCTTTTTCATCAATTTCCGACGGTAATTGTATAATAGTGGCAACTTAAAATTAAATGCAAAAATAATTGCTACTTTTGATCATCTTAGTCATTGAATTTATTTTACAGCAATCCGATGTTTTCAATGTGGGTCTGAGGCAATTTTTATGGACTATTACGATGGCTCCAATCCGGTTCTACGTGCTCACGCTGAAAAAATGGAAAATCTAGCTTTGACACTGGAGTCGTGTGAAAATCTTGAGAATTCTTTCTCGTGGGGAATGTTTGCTGTTGATTGTGCGCCGGATCAAGTCTGCGTGAAAACTGTCATTGATGACGGATTCGACGAAAATGGCAAGCATTACTACGTTACGGGCTCACGAGGCTGTGCAATGAGAAATACTTCGTTCAGAAGAATCCATGGAATGGAGTGTGGCATTTTAAAAACGAATGTAGTCCCACCTCCAGATACAAGTCAGAAACATTGGGACTTGGTATGCTTTTGTAACACGGACTATTGCAACGGAGTGGTTTCAATTTACTCCACGAGTATTTACACTGCGCTCAGCATTGTTTTCATAATTTACTTACTCAAAGACTTCTGAAATTGAAATGTGCGGCCGAAAAAAGTTTTAAAGGTACAAAGAGTTCCAGTGTAAATGACTCGTTTTGTTTCTCTATTTTCTGAAGGCTTGGAGTAAACAAATTAATTCTTGTGTACATTGCTGTGAATAAAAGTCATGCTGCTACATATATACATACATACTTAATTATATTTTTAGGCCATATTTTGTTCGCATTGCATACCCATACGAATGAAGACGGTCAGTGATAACGCATAAAAAGAAATAAATGCATCTTCTGCCTTTTGCTGCTAAACTTACAGATAGTTTACACATTGATAGTAAATGTGATACAACAGGTAAAAGCAGAGGTTGGACAGGAAGAGGTCATAAAAATGTTTTATTACATTTTTATCTCCCCATGTAGATTAAGTTTATTCCTGTGTAAAAGAAAACAAGACCAGACAGTTGCCGCAGGTTAATGTAATAGTAAATAAACAAACGCCTTTTTATTATACTCCCAGAATCTTTATTAATTCAGATAGACTTACAATGTAACGACTCAAATGTGAGCACTGACGCTGAATTGCCTACAACGACGAGACGTCGAAAAGTGTTAACCATACATAACCATACATAACCATATACGTATAACCATGTATGATGTACGTTAAGTGAATAACAAGTAAAAAATTAGGTTTACGCTTTTCCCGAAAATTAATCGGTTAACCTTGAATCATGTTTAACAGAAACTCCAGTTCGTGGAGTTTATTTGTTCGTCTTATTGTATTGTTAAGGCTGTTAGTACAGGTTATAAAATAAAATTAGATTGGAAGATTTGCAGTTTTTCATTGACAGAAATAAGGCATCAGTAAATGAGTGTATTTCTGGAAATGTTTGTAAATTCTTGTACATACAGGCATTTCTGTAAAAATCATGGTATATAATATATATTTGTGAGTTTGTGAGTCACGTACTTTATTAGCTTTTGAATTGGCGGAATTGCAAAAAAATGCAGTTATTATTTAGTGTCGATATGTTTTATCAGATATTGACCACAATGACCGATGCAATGCAAACTTCACAGGACACCAACAATTCCATCAAGTCAAGATAACCCCTGGCAAAATTCTGGTAACCCATAATCCGATCGTAGCCATAAAAGTCACTATAAAATAAAACAAGGGAAGGAAAAAAGGAAGCTCTCCTTCCACACGAATTATTCAATAATTTGAGCTGACACCTCAAAATCGGATTGCAAAGATGTTAGTTTCTGTTTCTCTGAAAGGTTGTGTAATTTTGGAAAAGATTGGTATACACGGAGGAAGGATATCAAAACGTGCACGTCGAAAACATGAACCAAATTTGTCCTCGTTTAGAAAAACGTCCCCTTATACAGTCGGCATTTAGCAAAATAACAAACACATCCGAAAAATGCTACCTTTTGTACGTTGACAAAAAGAAAAACAAGACTTTTCTTTATACAATCTTAAACTTTAAAAGGAAAAAGTTTCTTTCGAGACGAGAATTTCCAGAACTTCAATCTCAACATATTTTCGGGTGAGTGTTGTTGTTCGGCTACATGAACATGATACAAACAAAGAAAAAAACTAATGCAATATAGAAAAGGAAGAAAAGAGGAAAGGTTGACAAAAATGTGATAAAGGATCTACTTGCCATCATTCGAGAAGAAAACCAGACCATACTTTACTGTCATTTTGAATTATTGATGAGAGAAAGTGGAAGTGGGTGAAGGGGAAGAAGAATCTGAAAAGCTAAACGAAGGCTTTGAACGTTGGAGTTCCAGATGAAACAGAAAATGCGTTTCATCTATTTCCAAACCCTTTCTGACGAAATATAAAATAATATGGCCAGTCATATTGGCAGTGGATGCAAAAGCTTCTCTGTATTTCACACACATTTACACCTCCTCGCGACGTTGGTTGAATAAATGTAAGAGTTGTTATTAGCAAACACGATACGGAAGACAAGGATACACATACATGCTTTTAGAGAGCAAGGATTTAATCTGATTCAGGTTTGATTAGCGTCACACCGACATCTTATCCCTTTCTCCTAAGGAACGGTTGCCTT
Source organism: Cyphoderus albinus (assembly GCA_021029165.1). Lineage (NCBI taxonomy): Eukaryota > Metazoa > Arthropoda > Collembola > Entomobryomorpha > Paronellidae > Cyphoderus > Cyphoderus albinus. The sequence continues at coordinate 54,784 of VYYJ01000288.1, read as the reverse complement.
TTTGGAGTCTATTTTTGAAGAATCTGGAACTTTTCTCCTCTACGTCTTGAGTTTTAACTGCGTATCCGAGGATTACCTTGTGAGTTTCTAAGAAAACTCACGAATGACCTGTTATCCGTTCCTTTAAGCATCAATCGCTGTTGAGCATCTTTCATTTTTTCTGCTAATTTCAAAGTGTTGAGTTGATTCTAAGGAAATGAACTGTGATCTTTAAAATCGAACAGTCAATTTGACAGGAGATTCTAAAAGGAAGTCGAGGTCATTACGTAGAAAATTACTTACTTGAGGAAATATAATCTCTAGAGCTTTCATTGAAAAAGATTGATTAGCTTAGCAGTATTTCGAGGATTTATAAGCCAAAAATTACCTGCAATTTTCAGCCAACGTTTCCTTTGTCCTTTTGCATTGGCACATGTCTGATTTAAGCTTTAATTTAAAGGTTTAATTTTGTACGCTTATTGAAAATAGAAGTGCCTCTTCAAATATAATGTTTATAGAATGACTTTTACTTTTCAATTTGCAATTTTTAATTATCTGCATACTTGAAATTCTTGGTTTGAAAGAGCATTTTAATAAAATGAATTCAAAATTTGATTTGAGAGACTGTCTAGGCATGCCATTTTCACAAAACAGCTTCATTTGAATTCATCCATCACTTCACTCCTTTTGCCAAGAAGGGCAAAATAAAGTTAGAAATAGAAAATTAAAAATCATACTAGACAAGTTATTCATAACTCTTGTTGAATGTCACATATTTTACATTGCCCAAAGGTATACCAATTTGGCTAAAATACTTAAGAAATACATCAACTTAATTTTTTGCCTGGCCACGTATTTCTCTGCCTTGTATCTTTAAAGTGAACCATTTTTGGATTTATTTTTACATCACAGAACACTATTTCGCAATATGTAAAATTTCTGCGAAAATATTTTAATAATACATTAAAGGGAACATTTCCCACATTTTTCATCGTCAGTTATCATCCTGTAAGTGAAACTGTGGGAAGTTAACGCATTCAAGTATGTAACATGAAAAGCATAATGAATGACTTTGTGGATGTTGATGTGTGGTAAGGATGTGACCGTGACGGGTTGGACAAAATGATGAATTGCTTTGTGTAAAGTAGAAGTAGCAAAATATTCCCAGTTTCCCTGTTGATGCATAGGTAGCCTCATTATATACCATAGACAAACATAAAATGAGTACTTTCCCCTGAGGGTGCATTATTGTGTCCATTAAAACATACATCATAGAACTGGAACTCTCACTTTGCAATGAAACAGATAAGAAGAGAAGGAGAAAGCAGCACATAAGCACATTTCTTTCCTTTTATGTCTGCAGCTTTCACTTGTTTCTCTGATAGGGCATCACATTAACATGCACACTGACACAGACGTAAATGTGCATTTGAGAGAATATTGAGATGCTTTTCTCATCACATATCACAAGGCTAAAAAGCAAAATGAATTTACCACAGTCAAATAACACTTTTTTGGTCGTCGTTCAATATTGCAATTTTAAAAGCAGCAAAAAGGAAAATGGGGGAATATTCTTTGTTTGTGTGTTATGTGGTAGCTTTCAGAAAATATTTCTTGAGGCAAAATGGAAGCAAAACGTAACCAAACCGAAACAGTTCCATTTTAGAAATAACAGAAGCTCTAGAAAATAAGGAGCATTGGTTGAAGTCGAAGTTGAAAACAGACACCATAGACGGGTGTGCACACGCGGGCAGATGGCATGGAAAACTACCACTAATATGCAAAATACATGATACATGTCTATGAAGGGACGAGTTTGAAGGGAAAAGTAACTAAACGAAGCTATACAATTTATTTTAACAGAAAACGCTGATAAAAACCAGTGGAAGAAGAAGCGGAAACAAGCTTTTACCGTAATATGAAAAATAAGAAGTTTTTCGTTTCAGACGACAGTTTTCACTTCATCCACTAACAGATGAGTTGAGTAGCTTCCTTTGTCTTATTTATAATATACATATTTAGTGCTATCGACTGCAACTCGATGTTTCACTTTTTAGTAGACTTCAATTTCAAGTGAATGGTAAAAGTTAGTAAAGGAAGTGTATACCGTATACTTTACCGACACATTTTTTGTCTTAAATTATGGAGCCTAAAACACTTTATAGATGTTGTAGTTGTTGCCAATAAAGCTCAACTTACTTCTTCCTGTACTGATCATGACTTGAGTTTCATCACGTCATGAAAATCCCATAAGATGAAGTAAAGTGAAAAAAGGTTGTCAGTTGCGAGCAGAATTGTGCCTTTTCCGCTTTTGCATTATTGTTATTACCCTTCCAGAGTAAAACATTACCAAATTCTTGGTATTATTATACTACGTCGTCTGGCGCAAGAAAGTTATTGTTGTCTTCACAAAATGAAGTATAATGCTTTTGTGTAATACCAGTTGCATTCGTTCCTTTTGGCACACCGATCGACTCTTTCTTCACTCAACAATCTTTTCTTCAAAAGCAACCGACTTCACTTTACTTTAATATGGGTCTTTAAGCCTGCCTGCTTCCAAAGCTTTGGTTCTCTCGTACCTTCTCCTTTTCATTTCTCTAGACAAACCATAAAAAAACTGACAAGTGAACCGCAGCCTCGTGAAGCACTATAAATATCGTAGTTGAAATCGAATCTATGTATATCAAATTTTGGCGAAAGGTCGTAGAAGACGTAGATTGAAATAATTGTTTATACATAAGACAATGGATGTTGAATCGTATCAAATTGTCTAGAGTAAAACTACCTGTTTACAAATAGGCCCAGGGCTAAGAGTACAGATTTCCCGAGTGATCAACATATATTAGTTATGGTAATAATTCATGGTAGTCGAAATAAAGTCAAAGAAAGTTGCATTCGGTTCGGCCGCACACGCAAGTTCAATGCAAAAAGTTTTCAACGTCAATCAAAGCAAAAAGATGGTTGACAGTTGCAGGCAGGCTGGTTTTGTAAGAGAGCCAGAGCAGTCATTATTATTAGTTCACGTTGTCGATGCCATTTGTAAAATGTTCTTATTACTAATACCACCCATTTAGAAAAGGTAAAACTGCATTGATATATTGGAGGAATAAAGTGGGATTTGCTTGGAGCAGCACGCAGACGATGAAACTAAACATTACATAAGATTACGTTACCTTTTTTATACTTGTCACTTTCTCTAAAGAAAGCACCAGCACAAAATGTGAGTAGAGAGAAGTAAAATACAGGCAAAGGGACAAGTAAATAGAATTAGCGAGGACTGACTTCGCTACACCTTTTCATTATTACTATTACACACTTTTTTCCCAGATGAAGACCTACAAGGATAACGGTGACGCGTGTGTGGAGTTTCGGCTTCGGCTAATACCTCCATACCACCGTGTGCGGTGGGGCATTATAGTTCTCTTCTTCCTCTTTCTTTCCTCTTTACGTTTACCTGGAATTGAAAACCTCATCCATTCTTCTCCACTCCGTCTTCCCACTTCTCTCATTGGAATATTTGGATTAGGTATTACCTCACCGCATGAATGGCTCCATAATTATTCCATGATGGTGATTTGAAAGGACTACTCGAGTTGATTCTATTTCCGTCCTGTGTCAAGCCAGGAGAAGCGGAAAAGGGAAACGACTTAATGAAATGATTTGTGGAATATTGAATAAATAAGAAGGTACTAAGCAGGCATTCGTCAGTGTGATACGCCCGTTTCTTCCGCCAAGCTCTTTTAGTTCACAGTCTACATAGATTTTCCAAGTTTCAAAGAAAATGACATTACATTCGCCATTCGTACGCGCAGTTCATTTTCATATTCATGTTTTTGGATATTAGGATAATTTTAATGAATGATTGTATTCTACTGCGTCGATATCATCAGATTTACAACAAAGAGATGTAAGCAAGTTACTTCAAAAGATTTTTCATGCCCTAGTCCTGTCATTAGAATCACTCAGTTTGTTCCATATTTGTGCAGTGTCACAACAATATTAGATGTCACACACTTGTACTCATTATGACAACACAACACTCAAGAAACTTTCTTGCCGTGCTTACAGTGAGCACAACGACGAAGTAGTTAAAAGGTTACTCAACCAGTTAATTGATGTGCTACGTGTCCTTCAGTATGGCAATGTTCTACAACTTTACATTTTACATCTTTACCTGCCAATTTTATTTTAACACGGAAGGAATTTTGTGTAGGATGGTGCGAGACGCACTTACGGAACCCAAGCTCAGAGCTCCGCTTCATATAATTTTCTGAACAAGCCAGAATGTGTTTCTGTTCATTACATTTTTGATTGCTTTCTCCAGCAGCAACTCTTTTTTGTGTATAAAAAGGTTTTAACTTTGTTCAATGGTGGCAGAATGATTTTGTGAGAAAGTTTTCTAATTTCAAGGAATGTTGAACGAAATTTATGTAACCGTGTGGGTCTGATTTATAATCTTCGTTTCCTATTATTTTAACAGCTTTCCTATATCAACATATTTAACATGTGGCGACCTTTTTCTCTTGACAAGATCGTTAAACCAAACTAGCCAAGCCAAAGTTGATAATGCGATGATGAGTGTCACGGAGAAGTCAGTCAAGTCAATAGACAAGATTTCAATCAACTTTTCAACTTTATGCTCCCTTTCTTTCTTTTACGGGCGAAGTAAGTAGCTAATTAAAAATGTGTAGAGATAGGCAAAAAACGAAGGCTGGTAAGAAAACAACGGAATGTGATCCCATTTTACGATTTATTTAACAAAGCTCTCCATGCTGGCGAAGAGGTGACAAGCAAACATCCTAACCACATTAAAATTCTTTTCGGAAAGAACAATGGCGCAGTAATAATTAAAAAGAAGATTGAAACCGCTGCGCGCACCTTGTTCCTGGCTAACAAAAATCCTTATTGTTTCTTGTCAAAAAGAAGAAAATAGTTCAAGTTCAAAGGTCATAAGAAAATATCTAGTTCGCTAAATGATCACTTAATTTGACAAGATAAATTAGACAAGTGAAAATAAATGTTCAAAAAAAAACAACGTTATGCAACTTTTAAGAAACCCGTCACGGCATTTTAAGCGGGGTATTATCATCGTCATTGTTCTTTTAAAAGATTATGATTATTATGGTAATGCGTTTTATTATTATTAACGCTGTTGTGAGAAAAAACCGGTCGAGAAAAATGGTCCATTGCAGGCGAAGTTAAGAGCAGAATGAGAATTTGTATCGAAAGAAAAAGAGCAGACGCTTGTTCACATATTATGTACCACAGTAGTACGCTTTTAGTAATAATAATCTAGTTAAAATGAGCGAAGTAGCATAATTCTTATGCTCATCATAACTAACTGCTACGGTAGATTTTTTTCAAAAGTTCAAATACCTACTTAATAATTTTTCTCCTTTTTGTCCTCCTCCCTCTCTCACTTGACAATATGGCATGAAAACACCTATTAATTATACCACCAGAAAACTAGCCCCATGATTATGTCAACACACTAAAAAGCCAGTAATTAGCATTTTGTAGAGTGGAGAGGCTCGCACCGTCTGTCTCTCCACTATAGATTATTTATCAGTAAAAACCTACATGATTTTCCCCTGTCGACATGAAATGAACGAGCCAACCGACGCGACAACTAAGGCACGATTGTAATGTAATAGGCACTTGTCCGACACAACATAATCTTCATTTTTCTTTGTCAACATTTACAACGGAATGCGATTGAAAAAATACTAATGTAAAAGATAATGGGCGTAGTAATATAATATAACGAACCACGAAGCTCTTGCAACTTCTTCGTAATGGAAGAGAAGAGAGTATGAGATTATCTTGCGCGCATTGCAGAATATAAAAGTACTACAACAAAGTTGGATAAATATATAATAAATTCTCTGCTTTTCATCATTATCATCCTCATCCTCTTCGTCCTTTTTCTTGATTGCATCACAGCAAAATTACATTCTTCCCCCTTTTCTTCTTTCAGCGGAATCCGACTGCAGTCATTTATTCTGACCAGTGATTGTAATCATAATCATAATGTGGAAGTACACTTCTATCAAACAGAACACAGCTTACATTAAATGGCCTTCCTTTTTGTCTCCCAAGAATTGTTCTTCAACTGAATGGATGACATAATCGTTATGGATGATGTTATGTTCTGGTAAAAGCTGGACCAAGTGAAGAAAAAAGTGTATGCTTCATTCATTCGTCTTGTCTCTTAATCCCAAACACTTCTAACTGTTATTTTATTTTGCTCCCAGTGAAATGTTGCCAACTTCATCCCTTCACTTATTTTCTGTTTATTGCTCTTTGGATCTTCGTCTTGGGCATAGTCATGATTCATCCTTAGTGAAGGAACATGTAAAATGTAAACATTTCTCTGGCACAACTGAAAGGATTACTTCGAGAATTTTTCATCATCCCTCCCATCCCTTTCTTTTCTGATAAAATATAAAACATCCACTTTGACTTTTTAATAATTCGCGATGAGTTCAAATGCGCTGATTTTCAAAGTGAACAGATTTTGAGTTGAGGTAAGTAAGTGAAGTGAGTGAATAGTGAGTAGGTAATAATAATTTTGATGTTTTGCCCATTCATCTCTCTCCTTTTTCTTATTTTATATTTTATGCTCATCCAGATGAAATATGAAAAATTGAAATGAGCAGAAGAGAGCCAGCTAACAGAAAACGACTATGAACAAATGCGTAAATCATTAATGTGTCTTATATATTATAAAATTTACATGAAACAATTCCTATTAAAAAATCACACCAAAGAAGCTGCTTCGAAGTAACAGCAGTAATAGCAGCGCAGGTTAAATGTAGATACTACGAAACTGAGATAGATCTCTTTGATATCTAGTTGACTGCTGTCTACGATGCTCTTTTCTTGTTGATCGCTTTTTGGCCACTGGCCGCATCTGTACGGACTTTTTAAGAATCCTTTTGTTTCTTTCTATTGAACTCAGCTTCAACTCCTCTTTCCAAACAACGAGTGCAAAGAGCTTACAGCGGACATATAACAGTAATAGTAATGAAAAGTATAAAACAATTTCTCTTTTCGCAGTAGTACAGATTTTTGAAGATGGTGTGAGCAATAAGCAGTTTAATATGCATAATAAATGACGATCCCGGAATGAATTAATACTAACGACGCTATTACGTTTTTTTCATTTTCATTTTCATAATGGAACGTGTAATAAGTAATCATTACATGACGTGACGTAGTGAATACAGAACAAATTTTGCATATTCTGCAAAAAATGTGGACTCCATAAATGCAACATTCAACTTGAACAAGAGAACTTTATTAAGTTTATTGGAAATAGGTATTACCTTTAGTTAATTTATCCAATTAAATTGCTTCATATTCATTATTTTTCCACATTACATTACATTTACATTACAATTTGTTGTATGTACACAAGTAATCTGAAATTCGCCAATCCAATCTATCTCGAGGCATCGCCTACGCCAGAGTGCCGAATATCGTGAAAGTAGAACACTTGACTAATGATGATCATCGTCAGATGATTGGATTGGATGGATGGCTGAGTGAAGTAAGTTCAACGGTTTTGGTTTTGTTACGTTACACTCAGATAAAAAGGATACTATAAAAAGGTACACACGCACCGAATCATAATAAAAGTAATGAATGATGATAAATAATACATCCATGTATAACTAACAAGTGCATTTTGTATAAGTATTATTTTGATGGCTCCATACTGTCAAATCCATACAGGGAGTCTAGGCCACTGGCCACATAATATTCAATTCTTTAAATCACCAAAATCATTTTTTTCAGGGATGTGATCTACCATTTGTAGAATACCGTTTACAAATCAATCTGAGCCAGCAGGATGATTATAAGAATACCACAGAGAGCTTGGTACAATCATGAAAATCGTGTCTGCGCCCCTCTGTATTTATTACAATGGTTTGTAAACATGAATACAGGATCATGATGTTGACGATGACGGTTATCATAATCAAAATGTTTAAATAAAGTTGGAAAAAGCTGCAACAGCGGCAGCGTACGTAACTTTTCAAAATCCAACTACACGTACACGTAACCTAAAAGATTAAATTTTTTGTTGCAAAAATATAATAATCATAATTTGAAACAAGATCAACAGAAAATATTTATGTGCGTTCGTATAAAATGGAAATTATGTGTTAACCTTTCGTCGTATTCGTACAATGACCAGCAAAGTGTAAGTCAAGATCCTTTTATGCGCAAATTATAATCTAGTTGGTTTTCAAACGTTTTCTGATGTTATTATTATTACTTTTTTGAAATTGTAGATAGGTAGGTATGTCTGTGAGATTATTTATTGCCCTTGTGTTACACTTGTGAAAATTTGTTCATCCCTATTTCTGGTCTGACTTTGACTCTGACTTGGCCCTGCATTTTAATATGGCACGACGACATCGAGGGAGAGGAAGATGTTTCGAAGAGAGTACGCAGAACTCGGCTCAGGTTAGAACCAAAGGGGAAAAAATCATCCAAATTCAGCCAAATAGCCAGAAGGAGCAAACTCAAAGCGGCATTACACAGAATGATGATCGGTATCAGAGAAACGAAACAACTCTATGCAACGGCAATAACTTTGACCAAGTCAACAAGAAAACAGGAGAATTGAATGAGATGAGGGAATGTATGTGTATAAAATAAAATAGCGAGAAAAATTGATGGGTTCATCGTAATAGACAAAACAATTTGTTTGTCTATTTTCTGCTCACCTTTCTCTCTCTCTCTCTTCAGTCTGTTTTCCACTCAAGATTTTTCTTTTCTGATCAGATTGAATTTGAATTTGTTAATAACAAATAACATAGATCTAAACATCACCATCCGCAATCACGACCGAGCACATCACACCGCTGTAGTAATAAGTAACACCATGAATACAAAATTATTATCTTTTTATGCATATCTCCATACATCTCTCCTCGCCTTCTCTCCTTATCGAATGCCGACATGATGAACATCTCATTCTCATGTCTATATTTAAAGGCCACGTCTCGCATCATTCGCATTTCTGCTTGCTTTGGTTTAAATTTAAATTCTTCCTAATCAAAAGAAAATATGTAACCTTTCAATTCTAAGCATATTATTTGTAGGTATAATGATGAATGATCATTAAGTAGCTCGAATGTAGCTTGTATGTTGGCAGTTTCGGGTTAAATGCGAAACAGAGAAGATGAGCGAAACCCGAAGTAAACTCTTATGGACTACTCTAAAAGTTGATTAGGTGGAGTTGGATCAAAATTGTGCAACGACATAATCAGGCGTACAACAGGTAACCCCTTCTGCCATAGACACACACGTGCGTTTTTTATATAAAAAAGTTAGTTCCTTTTTCTCTGCTACATGGTTCAATTTCAGAGTAATTTTTTGTGTAAAACGAGCAAGGACTCTCTTTCATATGTGTCTCTAGTACAGCAGTTGAGTGACTGACTGACAGACTGTCTCAGCAGCAGCTATCACGAGGAAAAATGATTGAGTGCAGAGAGTGAGCAGAGTTCTCCGATGAGTTGCTTTCGCTTATGTTTTAGAAGGACAGAAAATTCATCGCACAAAAATATAACGTCGTAACCCAAAGCACCAGTAGTCCATCAGACAAAGCACATCAAATAGAAAAAAACGAGCCACAAGGGATATTCATTTTGGTTGTTGAAGCCAAAGCCCAGGAGTTTAAAGTGAGTGAGTGAATAGATTGATGTCCGTGCAAAAGTCCATTTTGATTCTTCTTATTTACTGCGATTGCTCACAATAGAAAAAGTTGCACACTCTTCGCTTATGTCGATGGTTGAGTTTAGCTCGGAGTGAAGTTTTCTCTCCGTGTGTGAGATGATGATGATGACGAGAGGAGGACGATACGATATAATATGATGATGATGGCAATATTAACGAGGTTCACACAGGTGAAAAAAGCACAGGTGAAGTAAATGGAAAACGTGTTTCATAATATAAATAATAATATATGTTTCAAAGGTTCTCCTCCTCCTCCTCTTCTGCTCACTCGGCGTCTAAAAAAGCTCACCTCTGTAATATTTCTTTAACACGACGCGCTCTCGTCGTTTGCGAGAGTGAGTAAAAAACCTCTAACTCAGTTTCTCTTGTTCTGTCGCCTTAGACTTGGCAGTTGCCGTTCAGTTGCCACATACTCTACTCTAGATCGTCGACGGCGTCCTCATCAATCTGCTTTGTTGTATTATATGTATATGAACTGCCGTTGGTCTCTCAGAAAGATCCAGTAATCCTATGGCTTCCGGACAGAAAGTAGTGAACATTAGACCTCTCGCTCGCTTGCTCCATCATTTACCTTTTGTACATGTGAGAAGAAACACCTCATCACTTTTTTTGTCGTGTGCTGTATGCCTCTTTCAGACAATCATAGAGAAGTAATTCATAGCCGAGATAAGGTGAATGGAGTGCTCTATTCTATAATTTTTTACTTTATATGGTACAAAGTGAGCTTGTTGCAATTTTCTCCCATTTCTGTTCATTTTGCCACTATATCACTTCTTTGCACTCCTCTTCTGCACTCTCAATCTTTCCATTACTGTTATCGTCGTAATCATCATCATCACTGGCGTTGTCTCCCTATAAAATTCATTCATTCTGTGTATCAAGCTTTTCGCATATTTTTTTATAAATACCTTTACACGACAAGAGAAATTGAAAAACTCATTTCATCATTGTCATTTTCCCAAGACTACTTTACTCGTAGTACAAGCAAGGTAAAGCTCTACTAAAGCAGCACCAAACCAGAACCGACATTTGTGTACAACAAGAGAAAGAGGAAATCACTTTTGAACTATTAGTTAGCTTCTCTTCTCCATCATCAGCGCCAGTTCAGAAACGGCCTTCGTGGAGGAAGAGAATACCTGTAAATCTCAAAAAAAATAATAGAGAAATTCATCCACGGACGTGTTTTGCTTTGTTATGCTCGTGGAAGCAAAAGGATGAACACCTTTTGTTACCACCGTCATTCTAATCATCACATCACGCGGACTTTTGCAACATGTTAGTTAATACTTTATTCGTGTTGCTGCCGTCAGTGTCAGTGGAACAAACAGTAGCAAATTTTTTTGCTCACTTCAACAACTCGTTATAAAACTTCTTTCGCTGAAGCGAGCTAATTTTTTGTTAGAAACATTCTATCAAGCAATTGCCGAGCTTTGTGTTTGTGTCAAATTGGCAATAAAGGCGAGAGAAGAAAACCGGACAACAGGGAAGACAAATGCAGTTTGCGAAAAACGTCGATGTAACTCGGTGAAAAGCCCTGCAGTTCACCGTGTTGCTCTCTTTGTACATAATTAGTTATTGCCATTAGCGTGTACACAGAAAACATAAACCACATTATGTAAAACACAAGACATTTTTATGCGTGCGATTGTAACATTTTTTCCATACATTTATGGTCCACCGCTACAGATAACGTGCGCAGCATTCTCTCCGCTTATTTATTAACACCATCTTCATCATTATCATCATTCATAACGTAACGCTATTCATCATTGACAAATTGAGTAAAACACAGCGAAAGAGGTAAAGTCTGTGAGTAAAAAAAAGGAAAAAAATTATACATGAGGTATGCATGTGTGGAGAAGTGCAAAATGAGGCAAAGAGCAAGAATGAGTAGCCACGTCAAAGCCATCCATTTATCTTTATAGATATCATCACACTTTAAGTATATTTGCATAACAATTTCCCCCTCTTATTATTTTTTATACCTGAGAATATTTAAGAAGCAATAGAGAGAGAATTGAGCGGCTTAACTGCATGTAATGTAGGCACAGCTCTTCTATACATTGTATTGTAATAACAATATTTTATCAGAAAAGTGTGAGATGAGGTGAGTCTTTGTAAGTGTTTGTGTACCTGTGCAATATAAGCTGGTAATATATCATACACATCATTTCAGTCGACGATTGTTATCAGAGGAATAGCATCAAACACTCCACTTATTTAAGTGAAACGACGGACGATGGTAAATGGGTAAATTACTCTTTTTGCATATATCAGAGTGCATTGCATTATATTGTGTCGCCTGAAAAAACAGCAGAAAAAAGGTTTTTTCATGAATGATATTTTTTCTACTTGTTCCTCACTGTCAAGACAGCCAGTTACGGAGTTTGTGTCAAACGATACGAACGAAACAAGAAAAAAATGTACGCACTGGTTTGGGAGTGGTGATATGGCAGTTCAGGGAGTTGTTGTGACTTGTGGTTGTGTCGTTCTTTACTTTGTGTACATTTTAAACAAGGAGTGTAAGTGAAGTGCACTGCTTGCTACATGCAACGAATTTGTTCTGTGACACGTGCAAAAATATTATCTACTGCAATTATTCATCCACAGGACGTTATTTATTAATATTATAAGAATCGTTTATCTTCTTATGGTGGTAAATTATCAAAGAAGATAGTGGAGTGACAGTCGTGAAAAATTAAGAGAGACATAAAATTAATAAATAAGTTAAGGGGAGTTTTAATTGAATTAGCTAATGGGAAGTATGCGCACTCAGCCCATACACCCACAATATTTGCTCTGTATCAAGATCAACTGTGAGTCAGAGACAAGAAGCTGCGCGATGGGAAAATGGTTGCGAAACGAACCCACTCAACAAGACAGTGAGAAGGAGGCAGGACAATTATACATTTAAAAAGGTTAAGTAAAGCGCAGAGCTTTTAATTTGTTGTTAAAAAGAAATGGCAGTTGAGTGTGGTGCGGTGCGGTGCTCATAAAATATTGCACTTGTTGCAATGCACCCATAACATAACAACAGTGTCAACGTTTGTGCATGGAACTACTACATCCTCCAACAATCTCTGCAAATTCACAATTTATTATAATTTCCTCCTGTGCTAATTACTTGAAACCGTGCAGCTATTTTTCTTGAAAGTTGAATAAATCATGCCAAAGTTAACAAGTCAAGGAAAGAAACATCCGGCACAGCTTGGAAATAATGATGACACGATCCAGGTAGGTATTTCATGAATCCACTTAAAAAAGGAAGATGCTCAGCTTAAGAGGCAGTTTTCATCTCGACTCGGTCGGTATCCAATTTTTTAGACTGCTCCAGACTACTAGAGTCAGTTCGGGCAAACAGTGACTGAAACACGCTATTTTATATAAACAGTGGAGAGATATTCCAAAGTACGCAAAACTGCACGAACCATAATAACTAAAGTAGCTTAGCTTTACACAAAAGCATAATAATAATTTTTGGAATAATTATGGAAACTAAACAGATCCCGGCTCTCACTACTACTACTACACAGAAACTGCCGATCTCTCCTTGTTTGACATGTATAAGCACACTCGTAGATTACCTCCCAACGAAAATACCTCATGAGCGTATATTTATTTTTCTTATTATGATGAGGATTTTGATGACGATGATGATGATTACATTACATCCATTGTATATTAGGGATGCGATGTGTGCTCCGAATCTATTCGCTTGTGTAACACACACACTTTTTTTTGCAGAAACAGTCTTTCTGTTCATCAGCGGAAAGTATTACAACGGCCACAACGACCACTACCACCGCGTCAACACCATCGATAGCCAAAAAAAATATCAAGAGTATTATAGCAGCCACAAATGCCAGTGTTGGTGATGGGCGACGGGTGCTTGACGAAGTTAACGAATCACAAGGGAAACGGGATGAACAAGACAACGTAGAAAAAGTTGATGATGGTGTAGGGAATCCAACAAAATTCTCCAAAAAGACCCCTAAGGGAAGAAGTGAGGATAAACAAACGAAAAATGAGCTGCGGCAGGCACACAAGGGGAAGATGCAACAGATAGCAACATCAGCCTCTGCCTCCACAGCTCCAGTAACGGAAAAGGCGAGAGAAAATGGGTCAACAGTAGGGGATAATTTGACGGCTTTATCCACTGGTGCTTGTTTGTCATCATCTTCAGAAGAAGAGGAAAATGAAGAGCAAGACACTCTGTTGAAAGAGGAGAAGAAGATAAGGAAGAACGCCCCTTCTTCGATGGCTTCCAATGCCAACACGAGTGCAGTGGTGACCAGAAATAATGAGCTAAGTACTTTTGAAATTGAAGAGGTTAATGGATCTAGTCACGTTAGTCATCCGGCCACATCTTCAGTGGCTCGAGTGAGGAGATTGAGATGGTGGATTAGCAGTGGTGGTAATCCAACCGGTGGTCGAGGAGCTGCCAGTCTTGTCTCAACTACATTGGATAGCAGCGCTGGTGGTTGCGATAGCCCCACAACTAGCGGTTCAGCTCCCAGTAGCTGGAATAGGAGTAAAAAGCGACTTCAATGGAAATGGATTGTAAGCACCAGAAAATTTCTTTTTCATTTTCATTGCGATTAACAGAGATGATTCGGGTTTGTGAGGGATTAAGTTATTATTAGACAAAACAGCGAAAACGAGTAGTTGAGGTAGGCGTGCGCTTAATCAACAACATGGCTTTCCAAGTACACATTCTTCTTAATAGATTTTTTAACCAAAAAATACTGGGGCAAGTTAATGCTTCTTCCAAAGGACATTTTCGGGTTGACTTGATGACTCTGATGTGATGGTTTCGACAATTCTGGCAACTTCTACTTGAAAAGAAACTCTAGAGAAACAGTGGAACAATGCATTATCTAAATTAACGAATCTCTCATTCGTGTCAGACACAGACAAAAAAATAATATATACTTATTTCTTTTTCTCTTCTTTGGAGTTTAAAGTCCTCTTTTGAGGGAATACATTAATCATAATACGCAGGTATAAATAATAGGAAATTTTACGTAAAATGTTTCAAGTAAAAAGTGTACATTAGCATTAGTAGAGGAAGAGTTGCCTTGAATTAAATTAAAGAAGATTAAAAAAGAAAGTTTCCCGTGAACATACCGTACAGTGCAAACTTGTTGTAATTATTATTATAGGAGCCCACTCCAGGATGTGAGGGGTGTTTTGCTGGTAGATGCGATAGGTACTCAAATCGCTATAAAAGTATTACTTTACACACATACAAAATACAAGGGTATTATTAAAGAAGCTTGCTCTGGCTTTCACTCAAATCCTCTATTTTGTTGCAGGATGAGGACTTTTTAAATTTACTTTCTTTCAGTAGAATTTTACAAAATATCCGTTTGATTTCGAATTATAAACTGACAGGAAAGAAGGAAGGAGAAAGTCTTTACTTTGTTAACACAACATTCTCGACTCAATGCGTACATTGAAATAATTCCACTATTTTCTCAATACTTATTTCTATTCATGTATGTATGTGTTTATCATTAATTGGAGATGGGGTCCGATAATAAAACTATTACAGTGTTGTGCAAAGCATGTGAACTGGAGCATTTGCTAACTACATGTTAAACAGACTTCGCTCTTGTTCTCTTCCGCTGAATCCCGACAATGGGGGAATATTACAGAAGAGGAAAATGTAATGATGCCGGTCTGGTGCATCCGAAAGAATAACTTATTCTAATCCACTTGTATTAAATTTCCGAGAATTCGCATCCAAGCTACACATATATTTCCTTTTTGCACGTTTCTTCCGATTCGTTTCTCTGTTCATTCATTGATTTGTTATGCTAACTTTTCCCCTTTTACGCTACGCAACTTTTTTCGTTTTCTCAGCCGTGAAAAGCATTCATCAATCGCGAGGGGGGACGAATACAAATGCAATCATGTAGTAATTCAATATATTCCATCTACGCTAATTAGCTAATGCATTCATTTCATTCTCCATATTATTTTATGCGAAATAGTAGCTAATGAAAATTGAAAGATTGTGTAAATAAGGATTCAAAAAGAGATACAAACTTTTAGAGATCAGAATTTGTAATTTCTATGTGGAAGTAGAACTTTGATTGATATTTTATTTAGGTAGGCACTGAGCGTGGAGTTTTTACTTTTCCATTTAAAATTACCTGGACTTTTTCAAGCTACCTTCCTTCCATTAACAGTTTAGTACATAACCCCTATACTGGCAGGACTTCGATCCTTTTACTTTTTGAAAAGAATTAAATCCCACGTAAAAGGTTTAACAAAATATTTTTCATGAGTGCAGTTTGTTCATCATGTTCTAAAAAAGTAAGTTGAAAGTTCCTTTTTATTTGTTGAGATTCTCTCTTTCAGATTTTGTAGAATGGCATTATCGGTAATGAAATGTAGTCAGAGTCAGAGCGTTATAATGTACTTTAGCTTACAATGACAGTTGATTTTGTCGGGATGCGTAACTCACTTGTTCGCAAAGGATTATATTTGGTTAATTACTTTTCGTTTGCAAAAAGGAATGAATTCAAAGTGGATTAGGAGCAAGCTGTAATATGTAACAACCATGAGTTTGAATTTATGGGAACTAAAATATAATTGAAACCTGATATTACATCAGAGAAAATAATTATAATAATTGTAAACCTGAAACTGCAAGAGTTACAAATTTTTCTCGGGTCTTTGGCAAATTTCGTAGAAAAAATTGCGAATCTGTTGCATCTCTAATTTCCACCCTTCTCTTTTCTGAACCAGGGCGGGCCAAACTTTCGCAAGCAACCTTTAATTACATCGGACCATCAGCAGTCCGAAGACGTGGCTGTAACTCTCACGTCAGGTGCTACAGTGGAATCATCAATTGCTTCGTCAGGTGCCGCTGGCGGAGGAACTATGACATCGTCCATCTCATCAACCAGAGATGATCCTCTGTACACCCGCTACTTGATCAAAACTTTATCGTCCAACTTAAACCAGATCATTTATTTACTAATTCCTAGTCTCCTAACACAATACATTATACGATTAATCTACTCAGCTAAAGCTAGTCATCTTCAAAGTGAAACTCATCAATTTCATCATGGACCTGATTATCCAAATCAACAACCACTTCATTATCAGCAACCAACTGATCAACAAGAGACGGACATGATTCTCTTAATGATCAACCATGTGTTCGCCTTCGTTACGTTCATCTACTTCGTTCTACTTTTGGTAAATCAATTCCTACTTCTCCCCATTCGCTTTTAGACTCGCTGCTTTCTATTTTTGAGTTGGATTGGGTAATTTGTCCCGCAGCTTGTTACGAGGAAAATCCGCAATTTCTGCAAATGAAAAACTAAATTGCTTGTCGTCACTTAGACGTCTCTGAATGTTGCAACAGTTGAATCAATATTTTCATTTTCGAGTTATTTATGAGTATGAATTTGAACTCTGCATTTTACTCGAGTGTTGGCAATGCATCTCGAGCTGGCCATTTTGTCATTTGCTGTACTGATTTCTTTTCGTCTTGTTTGCAGCTTTTATCTCGTCGGGGAAAACATCTTCTGTGTTCCCCCAGCCCACGGGATGTATTCAACAGTTTGGAGAATCGAATGACTCTCGTCACCTACGTGCTGCTGGCGACTCTCTTTACGATTGTGATAATTGATCAGATTGAACTGCATAACTCTCTCTTTCTCACTGTCTTTTTTACACAGTTGGTCTATGTTATGATACCTGTTAAGGTAAGCAATTTACTTATATTCCATTTGTATCCAATTTTATTTTATTGCGCGTTCTATTTTTATCCACATTATTTCTTGTGCACGACTTCCTGAAACTGAAAAGAAAGTGAAAGGACCATGGGATAGGTGAAAGTCTGAAGTAAAATTTGAAAATCCTATTAGATGTAATAGGGCAATTTATTAGAATTTGAACTGGCTGGCACTTGGCATGGTCTCTTTATTAGCTCGTTTGACGGCTTATTTACTTTGAATTTGTAGGTGAAAGTAAACTTATCAAAAGCATATTTATTTATTAGGCGTCTCTCTTTTGGAAATGCATGGGAAAGGAAGAGGAAATACTGTTGACCACTTTGCCGCTTACTCCGGCTCAGTTCCTATTATATTTGTTCGTGCTTGGTTGTTTGCATTTTGTTATGTATTTAATATCAGTACCTTTCGTTGTCGCCGAAGCTGGATGTTGCGTTGTGCAGGACATGTGCATTTATCTGCTACACGGAACTTATTAATGCATCTACACAAACAACCATGTTACTCAGGCTCACGCGCGGCTTTCTCATGTGTCTTAGATATTACATTTATTTCTATAAGTTGAAAGATTTTTCGGACAAATACCGAGTAAATCGGAACTCAATTGGCTTTTCATAACAAACTCTTTCTGCCTCCATCACATCTCAAATATATTGATTTGGCATATTTTCTTTCGTTTTCCCACAGGTTCCTGAAGCAATCACTATTGGGTCACTTCTCTTCGGACTCAATTTAGCGTTAACTCTTTTCTTCAACATCAGTCAGGACTTTCAATTGAATCAAAGTCCATTTGGTCAGGTGAGTGAAAGGAAACCCAACGAATTCTTTCTTTTTTTCCTGTCTCCCTCTTTTCCGCTGTTTTTCTCTATGAAATATGTATTACTAAGGTATTAACATTTGTCTCTGACCCTCCTCGTGCTCACCAATATACGACGGGAATTGTAACTACAACAGTGAAGTTGAAGTAGCTACCTACCTACTTGGAATAATTTGCAATGTTCTTGTCACTTTTCTTCCTTTCTCCTAGACTGCTTCCATGTGAAAATCTATTACTTATGTGGATTTAACTTTGAGTCTTACGGGGCCGTACATTTTCACAAAAAAACGAAATCATTGTCTTTGTATGAGCTCTGCACTCTTTACACTGTCATGTCATTAACATAACCAATTTTTTAAACTTTGTACAAAAAAAAGAAAATCAAAATCTGCTTTTAGAACTTTGCGCTGTACCCTCCCTGAAAGAAAGAACAAAAAACTAGGGCTTATAAAATTCATTTTACGCTGTAAGACCAAACATGCGGTACTTATTCCTAACTAAATCCAAATAAAGTATCCTTCTTTCGTAAGCATCACTTATCTTCGCTGCCTATAGTTTCTTTGTTCATTCGCATACAACAAGTTGTTTTGATTACAGCTTTGTGTCCACATACCCACTCTTCACAAACAATCGTAAGGAACAAGTGGAAAAGAGTCGTTTTCTCATTTTCTCTCACTCACTTCGCCTTTTCCCATAGATTCAAAATCGGATTAAATGTCAAAAGAAAAACCAAAACCTGATCTCTCCCTTTTTTATTCTTTACTTTTCTTTCTATATCCCTGCTTACTTTTTACTCATTTTTGTTTTCTCTGAATTTTCTCCTTTATCTTACTTTTAACCACATTTAAGCTGCCAAGCCGTTGGGAAAGGTAGATGATGCAATAGCAATATGGAAGTGAGTCCTTAGTACAAATATACATATTTTATTTATATTCGTCTGCCATTCCTTTGTATGCTCTCACTCACATTCTTTGCCAACAAGATGATGAGAATGAGAACGACAACTCATCAGTGGTGCATTTCAAACCACACACATTTTTGTTCCAATTCTGATGTCATTTTCCCTGGTTATCTCTGACGGCGAAATCCTTGTGGAAAACTGTCTTGGAGTCTTTCATTTCTCATCTTTCCAACTTTACCTTTTCCCAATTTCAATTTAAGAAATAGCTCTTCTTGTTAGACAGATACTTGTGCAGCGGGAACAGAGGTCCGACCCTGCACACTTTAGATGATGATTTTTGTTGGTGGAAACTTTTACCCTTGTGCCTCCACTTGCTCTGTACTCTCATATTCTTGAAAATGTCGGAAATCTGAAACTAGCATGTTGCTCAAATTGCCTACAAACAAAGTAGTTCGTCTGTCTGCCTTTCCATTATACTAACAGAATAGTATAGAAATCACGCAAAGAAAGCCACAAAACCGCAGGAAACAACCTGTTCACGGAGCAGAACAATCCTCATTAATATGCCATATACAGATATAGACTGCCGTCGTCATTATTTATTATGGTTATACCAATTTTATAGCTTTCCGGTTAGAAGACTTTATTGTTCGGATTGACCGATTTCTACCGTTAAAATTCTCACTGCTCTCTGCTCCACTTAATCAATACTTTTGTTTAAAAAGGCAAACATTTTTTTATATTTATGTCAGGAGAAAGATCGATTTGTTACAACAAAAAATTGAAAGATGCTTCCCTTCTCCCCTTCCTCCTGCTCGCTGAACCGTATTTTATGGATGCTGGATGCTATCTAACTGAATTGTGATTCGTAACAGACCACGAGGGTTTTTGTGTGCTCAATGAATAAAATGAAAGACAGGGTCGGTAATGCATGCAAACGAAATTCACTGAAAAAACAAACCTATTATTTTCTCTTTACATAAGTTGGTTATGGGGTTGTGCAAGGATATGATGGATAACTTTATGTGAAAGCAGTAACGTAACAGTCGTCCAGCAGTTTTCAGCCAAGTTGTGAAAAGATGAAAAGGGAAGGTTAAAACTTCAGTTACATACACACAATACGCAGTGAAAATGTTGAGTTTTACGTGCTCCAAGACTAGATAGACCGCTGACTTCTTTCCTTCCTGTTTTGGTGAAAATCCCGGAGCTCGGTGTGTGTGGTTCATCTCTCTCTGTTCGACACTGACAAAGCAGCATTACATTAATAATAGTCACACTACATTATGCAGTCAATATTTTTATAATTCTATATATAGTCTAACTCTTTTTGTTTTTCTTCTACTTGAAGCAACATGTAAATTGTGATTCGCTTTTCTTTCTTTTCTTCTCAAAAATATTCACAGCAAAATTTCCTTAAAAAAATACGAGCCGGTACGATCGGATTTGTTTGAAGAATTTTCTGGAATTTATTAATGCGTTATTTTTGCTTGCTACAGACTTTTGTTTACTATTTTATCATATGAGACACATGCTAAGGTCATGCTTTCTTTAATCTAATACACTACATCTTCTATAGCTCCAGTGGAAGTGATTTGATTCTATTCAAATGATTAATTTTATTTATAGTTTTTCTCTGAACTTGACACCTGATCTTCAATGACTTGACAAAAGTTTGTTTTTACAATTCATTGCATAGTACGACTCGGTTCTTGCACAGTATAATCTAAATTGGAAAGATACATACACGTGTGACGTGTGGTATGATAAAGAAATTTTGAAAACTTTTACTTGCTTCCATTACGTTACGTTGCCTAATTTTAATCTGAAATGACAACTAAAATGACACATTCAAAATTCAGTAAGTTAATAAACGTGCAAAAAGAAAGATTTTGTTCTTTACTAGTAAATTGACACGTCAATAATTGTTTAAAAAAACTAAACTAAACTAAGCAAAGCAAAACTGTCGAGTGTGGTACACCACAAGTCGCCGTCATTTTAGCAGTTTTTTACTTTCTCTTGCTTGGGAGAGCATATGTCTTAATTTTACCAAGTTACCACACATTTTTGCGGAAATGTTTATTCCAGACACTTGCCTTTATCACGCCTTGTCGCTCTTTGTTTGCTTATTTCATTCTGGGACGGACAGACAAACAGAGCTTACGTCAGAAAAGTGGAGTGCCGTTTTTGTTTTCTTGGGGAACCTTTGTAATTCAAGTTACATAGGAGATCGGTTTTGAGAAAGGAAAAATGTATGCACGATGCATAACGTTTTCAATCAATTTACCTTTCAACCCGGCTGGTATAACTTGATAAAAATAAAAACTCATGTAATGCAAATACCAGCGGAGAAGCGAGGGCATACGAGCAGAGCAAAGCAGAAAGGCTGTGAAGAAAGATGAATGAGAAAATGAAAAGAAAGTATAAATAGAATCTCTAGAAATAATGATAACCTGATAGCGAGACGGAGATGGCAAGAGCAGGCGATCGCTCTCTTTACAATACAATACATAAAATCACTGCCACTACCTACAGTGAATGACATACGCGTATTAAATGAACCAAGTTTCCACTTTCACAGTATAGACGCAGAATGGAGAAAGTATGTCAAATTAATCACTCTCGCAAACACTGCACTGCACTAACTAAATATTCATACCTTCATTCATGTAGTAACTGGAGCTGCCGGAGTTGAAAGGTAGACACAAAAAGCCATTGTGCACATATCACCCCATTTCTATCTTCGCATCTACTTTCTTCACGTCGTATAAATGTGTGAACTTAAGTACAATTTTATATTAGATAAAACAAATGTTTTCTAAGTTGAAATATAACCTCATTAAAAGTTCTAAAATTATCCGATAAACACTAACATTTTAATTAGGAATGAATTTTCCTACTAACATTTTTATAATTTTATTATTCATTTTTGTTGCAGAACCTCACCATTTCAAGCACCAGTCCAAATAGCATTGCTGACGATTACTATGATAAGACAAATTCTGATGAAAATTACGACGAAAACACGTTTTCTTCTCGAGGGAGTGATACCATTAACCATTTAATTGATGAAGTTCCTCCGGGGAAAAATCAACGAGACAGTGATTTGTTTTTACCTGAGCAGCAGGACAATTTTCATAGAGCGGAGCAACAGAAAAGTGGCCAAGGCTGGAATTTGTACATAACTCTGGTATTAGTGATGATCCAAGTGGTGATGATAATCTTTCAAAATATCACCGGGATTTGTATTCTTTATCCGAGTGAAAGGGCACAAAGGAAGGCATTTCTGGAGACAAGAAGTTGCGTCAAAGCTCGCCTGGGCATGCAAAGAGAGAACCAACAACAGGTAGCAACTTTTTCTAAAACATGTAACTTTATCCTTTTTACAAGGCTCCTGTCTTGTAAAGTATGTAACGCAAAGCGAGAAATGAAAACTATGCTGTATGTTGTAAGTGTCATATAAAACGTTATATGAAAATAACAACCCAAGTTTCTTTCATCCCGTGATTATAACTTTTTTTTAAAAATGGTTATCAAAGCAGCCCGGTGTGTTATCATGAGTGCTGGATAACAACCTAACTTTGGCTTCATATTTCTTCATGATTCATATTTTTTAGCCGCCTTCTGCTTTCCTACTTCTGCAAGTAAGGCAAAACCTGGTGGCTGATAAAATATGAAAGGAAAGCAGCAGCAGGTATAAAAGTTTCATTAGTGAGCGGCAGAACAACTGCGAGAGACTGAAACATCAACAAGAGGTTAAAACTACTTCCGCGGGAAGGCAAAGTGGGCAATGTTTTATGTATACAATATAATTTTAAGACTACGAGACTTTGTAAAGAAATGCTGGCATCGCACAAATAACACTTCATTGGGAATGAGAAGGGTATGGCTTTGTTTGAAACTTTCGCGTCTTCAAAAGAATTCACTCTTTAGCACAAAAGGGCGACTCGTGATTGTGATATATTTTCAAATCACAGTTATGTTTTTCGTGATGCAAAAATCATTTAACATTTAAATAGGCATGTTTAAGAGCAAAAAAATTATGCACCACCAAAAACTTGTGTACGAAAATGAGAGTTTAGGGAATTGTCAGAAACTATTATCCATTGTATTCTCGTAGGGCGGTGCTGTTATTACATGCATGTCACTTTCTCTTTCTTTTCTCCCCTTTTCCTTCCTTGCTGCTTCTTATTATTGTGCCTGCTTTGCCTCAGTGATAATAAGAATAACGAGCAGAATTACATATACATATCTCTTGTTCTCCATTTGCTTGCAGAATTTTATTGTTTGATGTCCCAATTCTTCCGCTTCCCTTTTCTTTTATCCCGTGCCAAAGTATCACACTTTCTCCCGTGCTCTTTGCGTGACTGCGATGGTTCTTTAGGGAGGAAAAATTCTAAGTGGGCAAGAATAATAAGGTAGAAATGAGATATTCTCTGCTTTTGCTTTGTTGCTTCATGTCTCATGCAACTACATAGGTTTAGTAACCCTCGTCATCATCACCATCATCAGCTTTTACTGGAATTGAGCATTACTTTATTTGTTCCTTTTGTCATGTTTGAAGTTATTTACTTTTTTCTCTTTCCTCATTCCCCTTCGTCAGGCACCTGTGCAAAATGGATGAATCTGAAAGAGTAATACATGTAATATATAACAAAATGTCATTTCGTCGCCGCTGCTGTCACAAACACGCAAATAGTATCAAAATAATAATAACGGTAATACTAATGGCAGTCAGCAATGCTGTAAATATTGGGGCAAAGTATAAAAACCAAAGTGCCATGAGCTGTCGACTTGGCATATAATTCATCCGTGTATTATCCATACTGTTATTGTTCCTGGAGGATATATTAGGCTGTTTCCGGAGAGAAAGTCTACCGGGAGAAAGTTTAAGTTAGAATGTGATGAATTGAAAAATGTAGGAAAGTTAGTGAAAGGTAGAATTAAAAGAGGAGAAACAACACACAATAAAGAAAACTTTCCTGGCTGCAATATTGTAATCAGATACTTTTTCTTCATCGGATAAAGACAAGATAAGCTTACAGTTTTACACACTTTAATATTGTCCCTTTCTTGGTGCAAAATTATATTGTAGTGTATTGTATAAGTCAGAAAAACATTGGATGAAGATCGATACGATGTCTCAGGTTTCACAATCAATGTACAACTTGTGTATGTACGGCTAAAATTTTATTATCATATCCATTTTCTTTTCTTGGCTGTCTTCCCTTAATCTTGAGAAGAAAAAATAGAGCGCAAAAATGAGATTGCAATAACCACGTACAACACAAGGTAGAAAAAGCAAGGACGGGCAATCAGAACAGTAGACTAGAAATTATTACTGGGTATGTAATGTTTGGTAGCACGGTAAACAAGTCAGATGCTCCATATTTGCCAGTTCGCTCATTATGATGCACTGTGCATGCCAAACTGTCTTTTCCAAGTTTCTTATGGCGAGGTGGTGAGCGAAGTTAACAAGTTAACTAAATTTGCTCTTTAAGGTTACTGCAATGGTTATGTCAAAACAAAAGAACTGAAACGTGGTGGCATGTTTACATTAAATACTGACATGATTATATTATGCCATTGATTACTGTCATTCATGCTTTTGCGATTTTTGGTACTTATTAAATACATATTAGTTGACTAGTCGTTAGTAATCGCCATGAACGATTCCTGTTTAGTTACAAGAAGTTACAAGAGCATAACTTCCTCTCCAAAATGGGCTTTGTTCACTTTCATGGTGCATTTAATGATGAATAATGCCTTCATTTACTTGCTTTATAACAAACCTTCAAATAAAATAGGTAATCATCTTGGAAGTCAACTCTTGTTTAATTATGGTAGCATCTTAGCTTGACCAAATATCTAGCTCTCTGTCCGTCTGCGTGTCCGCCTCTGCTACCTAATTCAAATTCTATCTGAGTCAAGTTGTGGTTCACACTTTGAGAGAGCTACCAAAAGGTCTGACAGATCGACAGTTTGTCGTCCGTAATTACACGCTTCGTTTCATGCTAAGCTTACACAATACATGTAAATTGTAAGTGTCACACAGATTTATTTCTACAAAATGATTACAATGTCTGCTGGATCTGTTAGTTATGAATGTAAGCTTCTTTCACATTTGGACCTATTGAACTTCTTGCCATCAACCACAGAGGAAGAAATGGTATATTTATACTATTGAAACTCATCTCTGCATGAATTTGAGCATGAATTTGAATTGAAAGAGAGAGACAGAAATGGCATATAATCTCTGCTATGTCTTTATTCCTTTTTGTGTTTAAATTTGTGTGCGGTTGATGAGGCATCTATTGTGATTATTTTCTGCAATTTTGTGAATTTTTACAAAATACTTCAAAAGGACGACCTCATTATATACTCAGCAGGCCCAGTTGGTAGTCACATGCGCTCGCAAGTGATGTAGTGATGTTTACCGTTTTGTTGTAAATATCGACATCGGTGAGAAAATGGAAACTCTACACCCGTAGACGCAAATGCCCACAATTAATGAGCGTGTTCTTATTCTTATGACAAATTGACAATTTAAAAGGGAATCAGTGAAACTGAAGGTCATCGGATTTTAAAGTAATGGCATTCCGTGTTTATGTTCAATTTACTTTCGAGATAGAAGGTTTTGAAATTCAAATGAAGCGAAGTAGGAAAAGTATTGAAAAGTTGATCTCAAGTAGTGTCAAGAACCATGAAATTTTATACGTACCTAAAAATTTGTCCATGCGTAGGCAAACTTAAAGTGGCATGTGGGGTTTGTTATGCTGCACAAATGTCAAGTTTTTACTTCTCGGTATTTTCTATTTTGCTGAAATCAAGCTTTACGAATATAAATTCTAGTCTGAGTCTCGACTCTCCCTAAAGACTATCCACAATTTTTCTATTGAATTTCTCTTTTGACTCTTTCATTTCTCGCCATTGTGACGTTTTACAAACCCATTTGTGGACAACCAGGAGCGTCTACTTCTTTCAGGTTAGAAATCATTTACATTTCATTTTGTAATGTACAATGAACTGTATAATTTATATTACATGTGTAATAATATGCTTTATCAAGTTTTCTGTTTTCCATCATTTCGATTAATATGCAATGATTACTATTTATTTTTGCAATTGTGTGACAATTTATAAATACCGTCAACGAAAGTAAACTTTAACATGCAGTAATAGACGATGATGGAAAATGAACAATTAAAAGTAAATTAATAGATGCACAAAATGTTCAGCTTTTGAATAGCGCACGTTGCAATCTGCCACCGGGCGCGATTCACATTTGTTTTATTCTTATATTTCACGTTTATTAACAGTGCTCCCCCGCCACATAGCAATCCAAATGAAATCAGGAATTGCGGATAACTACTCGAGGGATGGATTTTTAAATCTTTATATTCAAATTCACGAAAATGTCTCGATCCTCTTTGCGGACATTTGTGGTTTTACCAGACTCTCTGACCAGTGCACAGCAGAAGAACTGGTGCGGCTTCTCAATGAACTCTTCGCGAGGTAACACTAATGAAATCATTATTACGATTAATACATGGTGAGCACCACGCATGTTTTCCCTATCACGCACTTGTCTCTGAAATGATACAAGGAGTTGATAAAAAGGAATTAAATGTGTAAATGATATAAAATAAATGATTAAAGTGATACGATTCTTTCGTTTCGTATAAATTTCAAAGCTATTAATCATTTTTAATTAACCTGCAGTGGATACAACTCATCTCAACCATTGCGATGCAAGTGGCCAATTCCAGAGAATAATTTGATACTGTTTTTGTTTTTGAAACAGGTTTGATCGCTTAGCCTTGGAGCATAATTGTTTGCGAATCAAATTGTTAGGTAAAAAGCATCAAATCTGAGATTTTTATATCATTACGAGTTTGCTTACAGTAATAACAATAAATACCTGTGAAAATGACCGTGTTTAAAGTGCAACTTGTCATGCATTCATCTGAATGCAATGATTAAGAAATAATGACGCTTTTATTGTAGTTTGTAAAAGTGCACCAATCAAACAACTTTGCTATTAGATCCCGAAATTAAATGAAATAAAAGTGGAAATAAAATTTCCCTGATTTCAATATTTGCAGGTGACTGCTATCATTGCTGCTCTGGGATCCCCGAGCCCGACCCCGATCATGCTCACTGCTGCGTGGAAATGGGAATTGATATGATTGAAGCTATAAGGTAAAAGTTAAAAGCTTTAATTATGTTACTGTCTGCCTGCAGTTTTACAAGCGCAGTCGTCAACTTTTGTTTCACGAGTTACAGCCGAGACTTCACTTTTTTTTTAATGAACTCGAGTCATTACGAACTAATTAAATCAATACTTTCAAATATTTACGAACAAGCATCATAGAACAATATAATTAAAAATTAGATGTTACACTTTCGGTAACCCAAAGGTCGGCCCGGGTACATATTCAGTACAAACTGGTCTTTTATGGAGGGGAAGGAGAAGTTTGTTCGTGTAAGTAGCAGCAAGCAGCGCTAGCTGGATAATATAACTCCTATCATTTTATTAGCTTAATTGGAACATTTGATGTAGAGATTTGCATTAAGCTTATAGATTTGGCTTGAACTTAAAAAAAAAAGAGTTGTCTTTTACGTTTTGTCCAATCTATAATAGATCATGGATCCATTATTTGGTTCGACCGGCCGTTTTCCAATCCTTAGTTTATCATTAATAGTTACAAATATACTGTTATTTGAATGAGCGGCTGTAACTAATTGTAAGAAAAGGTTACACAGATTTTCATATCTAGACTATATGTTAATGAAAGGGAATTTATCCGTATTATCAGATTTTTGAACTTGAACTCTTCACACCAAAATCAAATAAAAACATTCAAAACTGTTAAACACGGATCGTTATTTTTTTAAATTTTCGTGTACGACGAATTCAATTGTAAAATCAGTTTCTTAATGAAACTAATGAAAGCCAAACATTTGAGCTTCACCAGACATCTTACAGTGGTTTTTATTTATTAGTGGAGTCCACTTGCTTTGATGAATTATTTTCATCAGAGAATGTGTCTCCTTCCGAGGAAAAGCTGCGGAAGGACAATAAAGCAGCAGATTTTTTTCCAATATTTCTGTTGCATTAAAACATTACCGTCTCTGACTGCTATCTAATGAAATGAAACTATGAAATGCAGCTGCTGAAACTCTATCCGTCGATTTTTTGTTTGGTTTCCCCGATTCTTAGTTTTCTCAGGCGTGCTTTTTACTCTTTTCCTTCACCTTTCATCAATTACGCTTGTGGTTCTGTAGTGGCAGTACAAACTACTCATGGTGCAGAGTGATGTGACCAAAATCACATTAACTTTCGTTGGAAAGAAGCGACATTAAATAAATAAATAAAGAAATGACATGCTCTCTTTCTTATTAACTGCAGCCTCGTTCGGGATATGACACAAGTGGATGTCAATATGCGGGTTGGAATTCATTCGGGCAGAGTTCTCTGTGGAGTCTTAGGCCTGACAAAATGGCAATATGATGTGTAAGTGAAGTGGAGTACACAATCAGTGTAACAAATGGAGCTTGACGCTCAATCGCTTCGTGCTCAACGATGCAAATTTTCTTTGAACAAGCATCCTACATACAAGATTGATTGGTCTTTGTACACTTAACTATACGTTCTTGAGAAATTTAGTTATGATTTTCACTTCCCTAGATGGAGCAACTGTGTGACGCTAGCCAATCATTGTGAAAGTGGTGGCCTTCCGGGAAGAATACATATCACAAGCGAGACACTATCTTTCCTCAAGTCAGATTATGAGGTGGAGAAAGCCAATGGCATCGAGAGGGATGCATTTCTTCGTGATCACAACATAGAGACGTGGTTTATTGTGAAACCGAAATTGAACCACACGAGGCATAAGAAAAGTGCAAAAAGTACCAACTCGGCAAAAGCAAAGCCAACCAGCTACAATACCGTGGCTAAGGAATTGAGATTAATGGGTCATCACAAGTAAGTTGTTTTGATGTCGGTTAATCGAGGATATTGAGCTTTTCTAGCTGGTGTAGAAAATGAAAACAAACAAAGATCCAAATACCGAATGAGATACTGAAGAAGAAAAACTTTGACATGATATTTTTAAACTAAGATGCGAAGTGAATCTGACGACATTAGAATTGGCTTAAAAGAAGAATTATTTCTTAAGAACGGTTTTCTATCAGGTTTTTCCAAAAATTTCAGACCACTCATCGTCCAATCAATGGCAGAATGCAAGATGACCCGGTCGCCATCTACACTGGCACAATCTATTGACAACAGTTTGATAAATGACGATGGTGGTCCGAGTACTCAGCGCTTATTGATTTCTACGGAAGGAAATCAGCAAATTGTTACTGAAGTGAACGAGTACTTATCCCGTGCCATCGACGCAAGGAATATCGAACGCCTAAAGAATGAAAACATTCACCCCATAACTTTAAAATTTAAGGACACTACTTTAGAGAAAAAGGTTAGATCAATAAAATCATTTCTATTAACTTCTTTTTACATTACTTTGCTGATATTTATTTTTGAAAACTAATTTCTTCTTTTCTTTCATCTCGAAAAGTTTGCAGATAGCTTAACCGCAGAAGAATCGAAATTCTCTTTGGTCTCATACGGACTCGTAATCTTCTTAGATATTATCTTCGCTTTTGTTTGGATTACGGTGTACAATCTCGCTCAGACTCCAACGTCTTCAATCGCTAGAGCAGGCCTCGGAGAAGCTCACGTGGAAACCGATAAAAGTAACGGGAAGGAATGGAACACCGCAGTGGGGCTACTTGCGACAGCCCTTTTTACACATTTTATAATGGGCATAGGATTAGTTTTACTTGATAAAACATACAAAATGGATCGTAATAGTCATGTAAGAGGAAGACGGTTGCAAAATTTCGTACTCAGACTTTACTTACCTTACTTTTTTCTATTTTTAGTCACATAATGTTGCGCAACGATGGATGGGTAATAAAGTTTATAGGCTGCTGTTGTATTTTGTTATTACAGACTAATGGGGAAACGAAACCATTTTTTAAACGCTTACTCACCAATTATGTGACAGTTCAAGTGATTCATGTGATTGGATTGATTTACATATTTGCAAGTCAGTTGTACATCGGGGCTGTTATGATCCAGTCGGTAAGGGAAGTTG
Organism: Cyphoderus albinus; assembly: GCA_021029165.1. NCBI lineage: Eukaryota > Metazoa > Arthropoda > Collembola > Entomobryomorpha > Paronellidae > Cyphoderus > Cyphoderus albinus. Next base: position 24,424 of record VYYJ01000288.1, on the reverse strand, counting down.
TGACGTGACGTAACTACTGTATTAGAAATACACGGTTAATATGTCATGCCATGCCGTAAAAGTTTTATGGTGTTTGTAAATTGTATCAGAAACGCAAATCGCTTTATTTCTCCTGGGCTCTGTTTCATTTTTGTGTTAAACAGGAAATAAATCCTAAACCGGTTTACTTTAGGAATGAAAGCTTAGCTTGCACGACAGGCGAACCAGCCAACAGCACAACGACTCCAGGAGCAGATAATGACTTTATTCTACGCTCATCTTGCATTTCCTACAATAGTTACCTAATACAATTGCTCATTTTACTACCTGACGTAAGTTGTTCCACAAAAAAACATGATCTGAAACCCAATTTTTCCTTCCTTATAAAGAAACTTTTACGATAAAAGTTTCTGGTTGCATGTTAAAAGAGAAATGTAATTTTATGACATTGTCTTTGTTATTTTTATACGGTAATTGAGCAGCTCCTCTTCACTCACATTGCTCTCATCCTAACCGCACAGCAGCAGGTTCTGTTTACACCGTTTGCAAACAATTGCGGGATAAAGATCATCCTCAACGGATTACTCATCATCACATTTCTTGCTTTCTTTGATTTTGAGTTGATTGACATTTCGGATGAATTGCGGAGAGTTTTATTTTTTGGGAGTCGCTCCCACATCAACTATCCCTCAAAGTACAGACTTCTTTTGGACCTTCTCCTGTTCTACCTCACTCTCATTATACACAGCAGACAGACAGAATGCTCGGTTAGATTGGATTTCTTGTGGAAAGTGCAGGCAACAGGTGAGACAGAACTATAGAAATAAAGTGGCTCTCTGAGACATGACGTGAGAATTGAAAAATAGAATAGAGGACGACAGAAATATACAGGGAGACCTTTTTAACTTAACGTGTCCACTTAGTCGTAGCTAACTTTTCGTTTCATGCATTGCAAAATATTTTATATGCTTATACTGTTTTTTGTTTGTGTCTGACATTCTAATGCGGATTTCATGTTTCCCCAGAGGAAAAAGAAGAAATGGATCGTTTACAGGTATGATCTTTACTTGACTCTTAGCTTTCACTATACTAACTCCAATATTGATAAGCCTTTTCTATATTATTTTGGACAACAGGCGCATAATCGGAAACTTCTTGCAAATATTTTACCTGCTCATGTTTGTGAATACTTCCTGAAACAGGCTGGAAGTCAACGCGATGTATGTTACATTCATAATCTATTTTTCTCTCCATCTAGAGTATATGAATATTTAACATGTTTTGTAGCATGTTACCAATTTATTCAACTCCTTCCTCCTCTTGTGTATTGTGTATAAAATATTTAATTCACACACTTGCTTTTCTATCTATCGCTCAAAATGTAATGCATACAGGAAATCTACGCGGAGTCCTGTGACAACGTATGCGTTATGTTTGCAACAATCCCTAACTTTTGGGAGTTTTATATGGAGATGGGGCCAAACAAGCAGGGCGTGGAATGTCTCAGACTTCTCAATGAAATCATTGCAGATTTTGATGAAATTCTTGGAGAAGATGAATTCCGTTGGATTGAGAAAATCAAGACGACGGGGGCCACGTATATGGCAGCGAGTGGTGAGTCACAAGTCTTGACAATTCTCGCTGATATTACCTAAAAACTAATATCTCTGTGAGTGAACTATCGTTATTTGAAAAATTCTGTGCGTAGGACTGACTCCCTCCACCCGGGATCTATCCAATTACACGCATGCAATTGCTCTGGCGGATTATGCACTTCGAATCAAGTGCCAACTGCAGAAAATCAACGAGGTAAAAACGTAGCATATGTACAGAATGTATACGATTCACTCTTTTATCAAAACAAATGACTAACAATTGAACTAGTACCGCTGAAACATCCTAAATTAAAACGGAGAGTCCGTTTTTACCTAATTTTACCTTCTGAGTTTGAAAATGACCATCATTTTCTCGAATGCTGGACCTCCAAGGAGCAGTATTAGCTACAATGCTTACTTATGCATTAAAAATAATATAGTATGTATATTTTATTATAATAATAAAATAAAATACTGTTCAATAAAATACTTTTTTCTTAAATAAACACGATTAAAGTTGAAGGCTCCCAACATGTAAATAGCATCGTAGTTAACAAAGGGGCTCAGCATTTGGTTAAATGTTTGTCATTTTAAATTTTACCTATAAATTGACTCTCCGTTTTAGATTTTGAGTATTTCAAGTCTAATAGCTCAACTGTAAGAATTGTAAGATTTGATACTCTTTGATTACAGCACTCATTCAACAACTTCAGACTACGCGTTGGACTCAATATTGGGAAAATCGTGGCTGGGGTTATTGGTGCAGCCAAACCACAGTTAGAAAAACTATACATTTGCACTTAATTCAATTGCTGATATTCAGACTAACTCTAACAGCAAAACTTTGCCTGTATTTGTTAGGTATGACATCTGGGGAAATACAGTAAATGTCGCTTCTCGGATGGACAGGTAAAAATGCAACTGACCATAACTTAATTATTTAACTGATCTTTACCTCTAATGGCTAATTCACTAATTTATTTATTAGTTGTGGAGAAATGGATAAGATTCAAGTCACAGAGGAGTTGGCAGATGTGCTTAAAGGCACATTTGAGCTAGTGAAGCGAGGACAGGTATTTGTCAAGGGAAAGGGGGAAATGGAGACGTGGTGGATGATCGGGAGAAAGTAAGTTTTCCGTCGTTGTTCGGTTATTTATTTACATATTTAGTATTACAATAAGTATTTTAGTTTGGGAGGAGGCTCGTTTCTAGTCCTTATTCAGTAAGTTAACTTGCGAAATGAGTGAGTTGAGGGAGTGAGTGAGTCACTCATTTTGATTGTAAGTAATGAAACAGCCAAAACCTTCCTTTTACATTCCAGGCTTACTTACTTTCACTTTATTTGTTGTATTATATTCTTGATCAACATTTATGAGCTATGAGTTGCTAAAAAAAACGTCAAAGCACTTCTCATACTCACTCTCACAACACGACACTCAATAAGCTACCCAAATTCAGATACTCATGATTCTGCAATTGTCATTGTATAACATTAATTTTCATTTCGGAGAGCAAGAGAAGAATGTTATTATTGTCACAGCACAGCATGCTATTAATTGATTTAAGGTTACAATTTAGTTCTAGTTGTAGAAAAAACAACTTCAAATAAGGTCGAGATGTAATATTTTTATGGACGTTTTATTGTTATGTAAAGTAAAGAGATTTCTAAATATTGGAGGAGACAAACGGATGATAATAACGATGATTGTATTAAAGAATATTTTGTAGAGTTAGAATATTTTTGTTATAATAATATAAATGTTAAAAAGTGATAGGGATGAAGCAATTAAATTATGTATTGCTATATTTTATTTATTCATTTTTAATTATTTAATGACGCTTTAATTAACATTTTATTATTTAAATGTTTGATGACCATTATTGTACAATTGCTAAAATAAATCTGCAACTTTTCTGCGAAAAGTGTACCATGTTGAGATTGGTCTTCATTCAAACATTTTTTGAAAGGTTCCACAGGTTTTGAAACGTCAATTGAAGATCTCCAAATGATGGCCGAATTTCAGGACTTTCTTGCCAACAGTCCCTCATCGATTTGTATCTATAAAAAATGGATTCCCCCTCTGTAGAAAACTTTTGCTGAGGATGCATTTTCTATAAATCAGGCTTGTCGTACATAATGTATGACTTGCGAAAAACTAAATTATTGTTGTATTACATGACATTAGGGCAAAACACTGGCTGCTCCAGCCTCATCCCATTACGGAGTTCCTCAACAAAGTCCAATGTGAATTGCTTTACATTGTATGGAACTTCTCCAAGTGTAAATATTTCATGTAAAATAATACCAAAGGCCCAGACATCGGACTTGGAGGAAAAATTCATATCAGTCAATGATTCAAGGGCAAGAGTCCTCCAAGGAAGAGCCGCCTGGATTCCCAAACCATATTCTTTCGTTAGCATTACATTACAAGAGTTTCGGGGCTAGTCAAATATCAATAATTGGAATGACAAATAAACCGAGAAAATTACATTTTGTCTCTTGACGTAAGTCGCATATTGGTAAAGTTGACGAGCCAATCCGAAATCAGCAATTTTGATTTGCTTACTTTCAGTAAGTAGTAAGTTCCTAGCTGCCAAATCCGAATTTTCATTAATTCATCCTCATTTTCACTCCCCCCGACGCAATCCACTGCACATCAAATTCATCCTTCTGCCTCAACCCGTCTTTTTGACAAAATTCATGATCATTCAATAACCAAAAAATAACAAAAATGTTGGACATGTGAAATGGAACTGAAGGGTTTTAGAAATGCTCTTGTATATATAACGATGTGCAATCGTTTCACCAGATTTCTAATACAAGTGTTTTAGGATGGGTTCTACTGAAGACGAATTGAAACAGCGAATGAGTTTGTGCTGGGGGAGTAAAAATGTAGAGAAAATGGGACGCACCCGCCAGGTCTCCGTGAACAACCTGAACTCAAAAAGTAACTTTTTAGATTCTTAACGTCTAAAGGAAAAGTTCTTTTTGTTGTACGGAAGGATGTGCACAAACTTTTCGTTCCTCCAAATAAGCCATTCCCCTTGTAGTGTCTAGTGCGAACTTGATCAAATCGTGTGTGGAGAGGCACTCTTCAAAAGTACCACTTTTAATACTCCTTTTTAAATGAACAATAAATAAGATGTACAGACAGACCAGATAAAAATATAACAAAGCTGAGATGTTGCAATCTTGAATAGCACAGCAAAAGTTTAAACTCAACTGAATTTATTGAAGATTAACTGAACCAAAATCTACTTACCCGTCAGCTTGAATTTCACCGTTAATTACGTTATTTTGATAGAGACCACGAGAAGCTCTCAAGTATTCCAGGAGGCTTCCAAACGGACAAAACTCAATGACCATGTGTAACCGCTCTTGAGGATTACAAAGGAAAGGAATGACTTTCATTTCATGATGCGTTCAAGATTCAAGATTAATCCTTCAAGTTATAGTGTACAGGGTTCTCCTGGGAGTTTTTCGGGTTTTTGCTCTATGCGGGAAAATGGGAAACACATTATGCCAACTACAAGGCAATAGAGAGACCCCATGAGGAAAGACATAAATAATGCAAATTTGAGTTTCGATCTGATATTTGGTATCTACGACGTATGTAGAATATATCATGATTCATGAAGGATACTGAGTTTAGCAAAATCAGAATTAGCCAGTCTCTCATAGCAAAAACCCTCAAAAACACAGGGTTTTCCTTCCTTGGCGGTGTAACCAATGTACTGTAGGTATATCTATTGATCTCTACTTGCTTACTATTTTGGATTTCTGTAGTGACTGCTCCAATTAAATTCACAATATTATCATGTTGCCCCAAGTAGGTCATCACTTTCAACTCTGAAAGTAATGCTTTGAAGCAAGCAGCATCTAATAAACCAGACTGGAATGTCTTGACAGCAACTGGAATCTCTGCTCCAGGCTCCTTGAAAAAAATTCCGCGGTACACAATTCCGTACGCCCCTTTTCCCAGAACGTTATCTGAAAATCATTGAAGCAAAGTTATGACATGACGATCCTTATACGCAAAAGTCCCTCTTTACCTCTACTAGTCTCGAAGCAATTATATTACTGACATTTCTCGTCTCAGCTTACATACCAAGCCTCAGTTTATCCATGCTAATTTCAAATTCATCCCTTTTGTATCTTTGGTATTGCACCTTCTCCATTAAATTCTGCGTATCGATATCTAGTTGAGAAGTTTCTGGAAAGTGCATTCCTTCCTCAAATTCTTTCAGCTCTTCATCTGTTAACGTTCTTTTGCCAGCTTGCACTTCCAGCTCATCCTGAACCTCTAAGCCGTAGTAGTAAACGACGACGCACATGTAAAATTTATAGATACAGTAAAAGTTGAAGGGTGGAATTGTTTCATAGTTCACTCCCGAATATCCCGTGTGCAACCAGTAGTTAAGAATGACCCAACATGAATTGAAAAAGTTTGTCACACACCAAACCTTTAGTCGGACAGGATTTTTCTAAATTGGATTTTTTTTTAAATATGCGTGAAAAAGTAGACAAGAATTTTGTTGATATTGTTCATAGATTGTCTTTGAGTAAAATGTACGTCTTTATAAGCCCGATAAAGGTAGATGTCCATTGGAAGTGCAAAAATCACGTGGACAAAGTAACCAGAATAAAATGCTAGCCTACCTGAGTTGACACAGGAAGATATTAAACATTTATTAAAAGCTTTTCCAGGCATTTGTAAAATCTTTCAAGTAAGGACAAACCGTAAAAGCCCGTAGAATTGTTAACCCATTCAAGCGTCCATTGATCCCAAATCCTGTACATGTCAAATCCCAACATAATCAATCCCACGAAAAGCATAACCTGATGCAATCGTCTAATAAATTAATTTGCAAAACCTGGAAATTATCAAACTTCATTTTCATTATACGTTATTTAATAGCACTTACCACATTCGTTGGAATCAGCCATTTCAAGGCTCCTTCTAAAAAGAATCCTCCGCACGGATGAAATCGCTTTTTAAAAAGTTGCATAATTTACTATGTCGTAAACAACGGTTTTTGAGATGTATATATGTAATTATTATGCACCTAGCGTTTGTAGGACCCCCACCGTGCAAATAAAAAAAATATATATTGAAAAAAATATAGTGAGTTGCTTCAGATGGACAACAACCAATGTATTTATGTGGAAATTAAAATTAAGTTAACATCTTCACAAACTCATAATTTATGAGTCATAAATACAATTTACGTATGTATAATAAGAACCACCGCTGGTGGCAAAGGAAAGTAATTTTTGAAATTATTTCTTAGTTGTTGACATTTGTGGACTCTGATTTCCGTTATAATTCATGTGAAGGTTTGATGATTGTATAAACATTTACACCTACCTTGCTTCTTGCTTGAAAAGGAAAAATTAAAAATACGGTAAACACGTACCAGGAAAATGATTTTCAGAATTATATGGCATTTCCTTCCTCTGGATTTATCTGATTTATTTTTAATGAATGTGTTTAAAGGAAGATAAAAATAAAATAACAATTGGTCATTAAAGTATTGAAATCTGACCACAGTTTATAGCACAGCTTAAGTTCTGAAATGTTATAGAAGAGCAATTTAATGAGAATATAGAAATACGCGCTTGCGTTGCAAAATTACAACAAAGCTTTACAGCACTTTTTCGTCAGCCTCTGTTGGTGACGGTGGCAAAGTCACAATTTCCTTTTGTAGCATCCACGTGAGATAAACTATACCCAAATTCTGTTTATACTCATCGTTATGCGATATCAGGGAGAATTCCATTGATGAAAAGATGTCCAACAGCGGAGCAACCGCAGCCAATGGCGGGGCCTTTCCACCTTATATAAAAATATGGTAAACATTTTTAGGTTTACAATTTACAGAAATAAATTCATAGGCACAACTGTCCAAATTATCTTACTATCAGGAATGTCCACTTTGAATCGTACCACCCCTCTATCCATATAGTCCAGCCTAGTCTGATTTAAATGATTATTTGCTGCCAGGAATGTCAACTGCTCTTTTTCTAGTCCGCCCAGCTCAATCCACCAAGTAACGCCAACAAGAAATAGCCTAGAAGCAGTTTTAAGATTTTTGATTCAATATTCCCTACAAACTTAAGTTTCAAAATTTTTATTTCTACAAACTTACACAATGCTTAAAAATGCCATTTTTGCAAAGTGACGAGTGACGAGCAAGAAACCGAACAAAGTAAAGCACAAAAATTCCCGTGCGTAGGCTACGTGACAAATTCTTAGCATTTCTGACGAGCTGTTGTGAACAGTACCTCGCCTTAAATAGTCCACAATTTTACTCGCTACTCCCTCCTACAACTGACCTACCGTTGTTTGAAAATGTTTAAACAACCTGTTCACAACCACTAAAATTAATGTTTTATTTGCATGTAAAACCCTCAGTCCGGTTTAAGGCCCATAAACGCGGAACGAATTGCCAAAGATGGAGTAGGATGTGACAAAAGAAATTGAAAGCGAAACATTTTCTAGAAGAGATTGCACAATGGTTCAGGTGTGCATGTAAAGTTGTAAGTTAACCAATTAGTAACCTGACATAAAATCACACCTTTTAACTTACCCAAACGTTTGGTAGCATAGTGGCATTTTATATTTTATTATTTTTAATAATATTCAATTCGATTGCGAAACTTGAACATGAAAGAACCTGGTGGGTTTAAACCATTGGGTTGGCTTTAGAGGTAACTTCATTGCATTGCAACTTCAATTTCAAATCATACACTTTTGTACGAATGATTTCGATTCTCTCTGTGACGTTAGATTGTCAGAAAGTAATGTACTTGTCAGTCATTCATACGTAAAGTTATGTAACTCAAAAACTCAAATGTCATAATCCCCAGATTGTGCAATGCTAACAAAAACTCAGCCTTACTATTGAAAGGGAAAGTAACAAAAATGTAACTTTAAGTAATACTAAAAGTATCTTGTACGGCCTAATTAATACATGTTCAGCAATACCAACTACCAACCCACATCCGGTAAAGCCAATATGAATTACGCACTAATTCAAAGACAATGAGAAAATACATGACAGACTTTTCGTCGAATGCTGATGATGACAATGTGCAAATAAATTTGCAAAGGATACCGCCCACGTTTTATGCCCACGCAGTACGCGTGATCTTTGGAATTATTTTTCATCGAACGCAATGGCAATATTGCAATATTTACGTAAAAAGTATCCTGTTCACTGAACTTTTGTTTGTAGTATAAATTTCACAATTTCATCAATGCATCAATTCCTGTAAATTGGAGGATGTAATTTAAGAAGACTGGAGAGATGTACACTTTAAACACTTATCAATTTAAATTAATATGCGCATGTAAAGGCAATTAAGAAACAAATTGTATGAATTTATTATACCTAATACAAAATGGTACACTACGCAGTCAGTTCTAGATTATTAAATTTTTCAGCATCGTAAAAATGTGCTCTGACTTCTCTCCCACCAAAGTAGCGTCCATTTAGGTCTGCTATCGCTGCAACACATACAACAGTTTGTGATTCATTAATAAATTAGATAAATATCAAGGATGAACAATACAAAATTAGACATAACATGACACAGTTTTGGATTGAAGTATACCTTTACGCGCACCGTCTATTGCGGTAAATTCTACAAAAATTCTTATGGCGTCTTCTGAATCAACGTCTGGCATTTGGAATACAGTGACGGTTAGAACTTCTCCGTATTTCTCACATTCTTCTTTCACCTCCGGTTCAAGGTCGTCGTCTACCTCGCCGGGTCCGACCATATTTGTTAGTAGAACTACTTTAGAGGGAGTGTCAGCCATTGACTTTGTTTCGCTATTGTCGTTTGAATCTTGCGGCGGCGGTCCGAGTTGCGAAGGCTCTATTTTGATTTCATCCTCATCATCAATATACGATGACGCTAAGGATGACCCCATGAAACCTAAAGGATTTGTCAGTACCACCCCTTCTTTTGGGAAATCCTTTTCGTGAATTATTCTTCCGGTACGATGACTCGTCTTTTCAACCTAACATTTAAAAAATATAAATTCAAGTCAACCTTTCAGTCAATAATTTTGTTTGTATTAGTGATGAATTAAATCATTAAATCAGTACTTGTAGTGCGGTGGACATTCCTTGTTCCTTTTTTCCTAAGCCTTGACCTTCTTTATAACCGTACTTAGCCATTATTCTTGCAGCAGCACTAACTCCAGATCCGGAACCTAGACCAAGTGTTTGGCCCAGAATTCCTTTGTTGTTGTTTACTGGCTTACTGCCAGCTGCAGCCTTATCGATGTCGTCTCCATACTCGGCACTAACCACAGATTGAGTTAAAGACGGTGGAGGTGCAATAGCAACTCCGCCTTTGGAATCTCTTTCTTTTCTTACAGGAGGTGTGAAATCGTCGTCATCCTCCCTCTCATCTGTTTCCTGTCGCCTTCTACTTTCGTTTTCTTCTGCTTCTTTATCTCTTCGCTCTCTCATTTCCCGAAGGGCTCTTTCATAGTCATTTGGGTATATAGGGTCATACTCGTTGTCAAACTGCCATTCAGGATCTACTGATAGATATGATGAGATCACTCGAGTTTTTCCTTTCTTGTCTGTTTTTGTTATGGTAGTTGTTAACGAATATGGAAGTATTAAAGATGACGGAAGTACTCCACCTCCTGGCTCGTCCCCGTCATTATTACTTGACGAAGCTTTAGCTTTAAGGTCGATTACAGGTGCCATCCGCGAGCCTGGAGGGAGTTTTCGTACACCATCTCGTTTTGGCTACAATAAATTGTAAATATTATTAATTTCATTAAATATTTAAAGCTACTAAACAACTTTCAGGAGCCGGCATTTACAGTTACACTTACACCTTACACGGTTACATCGTACCGGTGCGATGTGTCAAACGTAAAATTTAAAGTACTTTTAAATACACTCACCTGTGTGATGGTAGCTTTTTTGAGTTGCATATGGGACTGTAGAAACTTGATACCCGACGCCCAGCCCGATAAACTCTCGGACTTTTTGTCCGTGTCAATATCGTCATATAACGACATTTTAATGGGTCTTACTTAATTAGCGATGTTCGTTCTCAATACCAAAACTAACTATTCTAAAATCTCTAAGAAAAACAAAGTTTTACTAATATAATTATACTTCCCTACTACCTCTAAACATCTAGCTTGAGTAAAAACACTTCCGTTTTGGAATGTCACAAAGTTTCAAACTTCAGGTCAACTGCACACATTTTTAACTATTTAAAGACGTTATGAGCCATTTAGTACGGTGAGTCGATACATTTTGAATAATTACACGATAAAGGTCCGCTCTTGTCAAAAAATACACTTTAATTGTGTCACTTTGTATCAATTTACTAAACTGCTGACTATTATTTTTAATTTTTATATCAAGTTGAGCCTTAATAATGAAAATGCTTTGCTTTTCCTGTATTGCCTCAAATTGCCTGTGCCTCTCCAGTAAATAAAAGTGGAATTTGATCATTTTCCCGGTGGCAAGCCCAACTCTATGTCAAGCTCTACCCCACATAGAGCCGAGCCAAGCTTTTGGCTTTCGATGAAGCTTTGCAATGAAATGAAAATGAACGTTTGTCTCAGAGAGAGAAATTCTGTCTGAATCTGAACATTTGTCATGATATGAAAATAATGCCAAATGCCAATTAAAATTTTACAGTTCATTAAAGTTTATAGAAGCAGTAAATTTTGCTAAAAAGTCGTTACAGAGTTAGCACGGAAAATTTTAACAGTCATTATTTCGCCTTCTGAACATTCTCTTCGAATTGTCCATGTATATTTCCGTTCGGGAAGTAGTTGGCAACAATGTAGTATCCGTTTTTTCCAACTTCCATTGCGATTCCAATGTACTTGCTGGATTTCCAGATTAATTGGGTAAAGTGTCCTAAATACAATGAAAAAAGGCAGAGATAATAATAAAAATAATTTGTATTAAATAAAGTTACACACGTATGGATTTCAAAAGAATTTACCTGTTCCATTTTGAGGTTGGTGTTTCTTAAAATTGTGATCCTTTATTTCTGAATACCAAGCTTCGGCCGGACGCCTTCCTGCAGGCAACTCAGTGTTCCAGTAAATATTCTCTCCTACGCAAAAATTAAGAAGTGTAAAGTAAAACCTCACGGTAAAAATGTCTTTTTTCAGAATGTTTTACTTACCAAAGCCGCATGTGCTGTGCTCCATTATTCCTCTCTTGGCTATGTCTATAGCCCATGCCTGAGCAATTTTGCCCAACTAAATAAATAAGTTTTGAAATTCTTTTATTTTTATAAACATTTTTTGAACTATTAATATTACGTAGAATAATGATGCAAAAATGGTTAATTACATCATCATCCAACTTTAAAGGTGGAGAACCATGCTTTGCCCTAAGTTCATTATGAGCCTAAACGCGGAATTAATACAATTAAATAAATAATGTCATTTCTCTGAGAGACTTGTGAAGCATGAGATGATTTTGGCAAAAATATTGCAAACCGACCTGTAAGCATTCTTTGATAAAAGCTTGGTTGGTTGTGTTTCGAATCTACAAACCGGATATTCTTAGATTATTAATTATACAATGATATTTTATGTACATATGTGGCGAAAATCCAATAAAGAATCAACTCTAGAACCTTCGGAGCTCTGGACGTTTGTGGCGTAAGATTTGGATCGATTAAATTCCCATGTCCCTTTCCACCTTTACCGCCGCCAGCACCAGGTTTTCTTATTGTTTTTACTTCCGTCCTGATTCCCGTTGATCCATCTGCATATGTATCCGTAATGGTTTTGGTTATGACTTCAACAATGGTACCCTATGAATTTCCAGTAAAAATAGACCTGCTTTAGCAGACTGTACAATAATTAATCACTAATCACTGTGATAATAATTAATGATTAATTACATCAGGCTCTTGGGTTTGCTTCGTGGCTGTCGCCGTGTGTGTATTAACTACTTGTTTATTAGGCATAATAAAAAATGGATGACCTTGTACGTTTTCCTTTCAAAAGATTTAATAACGTCTTCTGGGCTCAAGGACAAACTACATAACTATGTTTTAGTTTTTAGAAAATTAGGAAAATCTTAACACTAGACATTCTACGACAATATTCAATTTTTAACATTCTACAATAACAATAATGTTTCGTTAGCGTTTCGTAGCAATCCTTCAGAACAACAAAGTTAAGTGAACTACTGGGGAGTGGGGAATACAATCAAAAACTTCGAAAACACAAAGACGCTCGTCTGATAATTATAGTAAGTAAGGTGAATCATAATCAAGTTATTCAAAATCATTCATATATAATGTAGGTTTGTATTCTTGCTTCAGCGGTTTTTATACGGCATACGAATAAGGCGTTGAGACATGTTCTGGTTTGGCCGGGTTGATAACTCCTAGCATTAAATGAGTCATTTTTTCTATATTTCCTTTCCTGTTTTCACTGATAGCCAATTCTGTACTACAGTCTCCAGTTGATTCGATGTTTTTATATTCCTGAAACATCCATTCCCGCAAAGTTTCAGAACTTATCTGCTTTTCATTCCACCCGTATATACTGGAGTTGGTATCCAAATCCTGGTAATTTCAAATAAGCAAATAATAAATCTTTTGATTTACAATTCCATTTCATTTATCAAAACCAAACTGTTTTTTCTGCGGACTTACACTTAAGTCGAACAAAGTTTCATTCATCTTCAATACTTCTTCCAATTGTTGTAAAGCCTCATCCGTTTTACCTGCGACAAACAAAAAGGAATTTGGAGTGCAAAATACTAAAATCCGCCCTCTAATTGTTCTATGGCTTGTTTCATATTGTGATAATAACAAATATTAATAAAATATTTATTTTTCAAATACTCTTTAAAGGCGCAAGGGAAGATTTTTAATTATACTTCATGTGTGCTCACCTGTGGCAAAATAGGCGATTCCCAAGTAAAACTTAAATTCTGCCTTCTCTAAATATCGCCATTCATCGGCTTGACTGAGTTTTTCACACATGAGTTGGGCGATTTGGTGCAGCGGCATTTCCTTAGTCATGCCGAACAATGTTCGAATGTAATCGATATTCGCGTTGAAATGGAATGGGTTTAATTCCAATGATCTTTCAATCCATTTCAATGATTCCGGCACATTCCTCATATTCATACGGTAAAGTATCCCGAGCCGATGTGTTGTCTTCCAGTTTTCAGGATTCAGGCGGTATGCGTGGTTGAGAAGTTTTGCAGAGAACTCCTTGTCAAAGTAAACGTAAGTCACGTATCGACTAAAATAGTCCGCAATTGCACTGGTAATGTACACATTGTTTGGAAAGTCTTCACAAAGTTGTCTAAAAAATTAAATGAAAGATAATCGTTAAACATCATATGTGCATAAACATTTTCAAATGGATTATGTGGTCGAATGTCCAACCTTGATTTGTTTTGCAGGAATCTCATAGCAGAATCCATGTCCGACAAAGTGATATCTCCACAGTAAAACCTTCCGTTGCATTCTCGAACCGCATCAATAACACTGTCAATCAAGTTCAGGCGGACAAAAGGATTTTGAGGTTCCAATGTCAGCGTCAATTTCACCACCTCCAACTCTTCTGGTGACGGTCTTTTTCCACCTCGAAGTGCATCACGACGTTTTAGTCGAAAAGAGTCCGACACATACAGGGCCCATTCAACGTTAGCTGGTATTTGTTTTTGAACCTATTATCAATTATAGAATGAAATATAAAATTAAAACCAGAAATACATTTAAATGTGAAAATCATTTTTTTGTCTCGTGTCAGACTTACTGTTCTCAACCGTTCAAAACGTTCACGTGGCTTAACTCGAAACAGTTTCATGAAGAGAGTGCTTAACCCCATCAAGACGAATTTACTATTTTCGGACAGCGTCTTATAATCTGGGATCAGTTTTACACTGTCCAAGTACTTCGACAGCTGCCTTTTCGTTAAAGTATAGTAGAGAATCCCAAGGTTGTCCAGAAGAAATTGATAAGCCTCTCGAGAATCATCGTCAACAGTTGACAGCTTACTTGACATCAGGTCGGTGATTGCTTTGTAATTTTCGGAAACAAGATCAGGCTTTACCAAGGCAAGTGCGATAACCATTTTGTTAAATTTAAGTGCCACCAATTCCGTCTGGCGGTAACACATCAGATCATCCAAATCGCTCTGTTGGACGGTCACATCGTCCATGACGGACAATTCATTGTAAAGTCGCCGTAACGTTGCTTTCGGTGCTTTGAAGACATCCGGTCCCCAGATAAAGTAAAAAAGATTTTCCACCAGTTTGCCACTGACTACAAACGAATTGGCATCGTCCGTATTTTCATTTCCTAGTTTCTTGCAGTAGTCTTCATAAAGAGGTCGAAAATATTCCGTATGGAGTTGCTCAGCCCTTTCTTCAGTCACGGTGACACACCCCTCTGACGTTGAAGCAGGACCGGGCCCTGAAGATTGAGTCATAGCCGTAGATGGAGGCTTATTGTTTCCGCCCTCCTTGTCTTCCAGAGAAATCTCAGATAATTTGCAAAGTTCCATTTTCTCGTAAAAAAAACAGGAAAAATAGTAAAAAATATTTTGCACTATCAAATGAAGCGCTGATTGGTCTAATAATTTTATCAATCAAACATTTAAAACTGCTACGAAATTGAAATTATAATTGTACCTACTCTTTCACTGCTTTGGATTCGGACGTGGAGAAACACTCACTCAGACCCGAAAGACGAATGAAACGAAACTTCATTTTAGTGAAGTCGGACTGAAATGCAACACGACGGCATTAAATCTTCTCCAAAAAAAAAGCTCGCTTCATCGCAACAACGTCGCAACAACGTACAAGCAACGTACCTTACCCTAGGTTTATACACTTTACCATCACTGCCTGATTTGCATAAAAAAGTCTACTCCTCCATTTATGTACTATACAATTTCGAAGTTCGAACATAAATATTTAAATATGATTATGATTTCATTGATAAAATGATTCGCTCTTTACACATAAAACTAACTGCCAATGTCAAATGTGGAAGGAGTACGATGATACGATAACGACTTTTGTCGGTCTTACGTTATCTGAACGTAGGAAAGTGATTCGCATTCTACATGATTAATGTGAAAAATGAAAGTGTGTATTATAATTATAATATGCTAAGCAGGTAAGAAATAGATACAATTTACTTAACTCAACTTTACATTAATGAAAGGATTCAAAAGAACGAATTGAACTGCGGCAATACGCATAAGAAATTCAACTTTAATTCATTCATATTCATGATTCATGACTTTGTTGGCGGCGACAGCTTCAGACAGGAAATGGAAATAAATGAATAATGTCAGGTCATTTTCTTACAGTTCAATTTTCTTTTTATGATTCTAGCAATTGCATTAAGGACTGGCAACTGGGACATTTTGATTTTACTATGTAAAAGTACAAATATTTAAATCTCGAAGCTTCTATTTCTGTTGATCAAAACTTATAACAGATTTGTCTTTGGAGGAAATAATCGGGTCACTAAAATTCATCCCGTAGTTTTTGTGAGAACTGTGACGAGAGAAATAATTATTGCTTTTCCAGTGCATTATCGAGGACAGTTATATGTAGTATGTCGTTATTCAAAATTAAAACGGGGCAACGTAATAAAATTACTATGCATTTTATGTTTTCGGTGACACGCCGTGCATAAACAATGAAGTAAGCGACAAAGAAAATGAAATTCTTTCTCTTTTCACTTCTTATCACAAAATGTCCTGTTTCCCACGATTGTTGAAACTTTTTTTTGTCAGAGTAGACACTGAATAACCTCTTTCTACTTGCATTCAATTCAATGTAACTTTATGCCATATTCTATTCAATTTCACCGTCTCGGCACATCGTTGCCCACCTCATTCTTTGAATCATTCATAAATTTTATATACTTTCGGTTGCAGCCTGTCAGTTTGAGCATAATTAGCAGTAAATAAATATGCATGCACCACATGTAAATTCACGAAGTTTTTAACGACACGACATGATATGATAAACTTTGCAAAAGAAATTTTGCTTGTCAGGAGAATCATGAGTATGACTATGATATGACTGAAAAAGAAACTGCTGCGAGTAAACCGGACTAGATATTTGATTGATTTAGTTTAGGGCAAGTTTTTTAGCTCTTCTCTCTTTTCTATTATTTAATATCTTTTATTATTTTACTTTTGTGGCTTCACACTCGTAACTTTATGCAACTTCGTAACGGACGCCTTTCTCAGCTTTGTTTTTTAAACTGTCAAAAATGACAATTACACATTTTACTATAAACTCTGCTTTTCCGTAGAGTCGAGCAATTTCTTTAGTTACATAATAATGTCGCGTCGGACGGATGGACGTAGGGACCTTTACAATACGATACAATATTCCAGAGTGAAGAAAGCTGTAGCTTCTGCTTTTTCTGAAGGCTTTTTCTCCCTTAGATTTGCTTAGATTTTATTATGTAGCCACTTAAACTGGATTTTTATTGCCTGTTGATGTAATGCATTAGACTAAACAGTTGTTGTAAATGATACGCAGTTCTAAGGAAAAAAACCTGTTTAGAAATTGTACATCATAATAATATATTGATATGCATTAGGATTTACAGTGTGAAATTATTGAATATTCACGAGAAAAAAGCATGCTTGTGAGCCAAACGAAAAACAAATGACATACACTGCAATGCAATAGATATGAATGCAATAATTTTAAATGGTCCTCAGTTTAATGTCGTTTTAAATACAAATCCTGTGTACACAGTTTATTAATGCCCACCAAGACAAACTGCTGGCCGAATAAATTTGGATGACAGAAGTGACAAACTATCAACTTCCCTTTACTTGACGATGATAAATGTTGTAGTCTAGCCTGCTGAACTGAACGAATAATCGGAGTTAATTAAAAAGTACACATAGACTTATACATCATCATCACACAATCTAGCAAAAACCTATGCAAAATAAATTCGTCTGCTGGGTCACTATTGAATTACATACATGTAACAAATTTGTCATTTTGACTACTGGCTCGCATTGCTTATCGGAGTTGGACACATCTACATGAAATTCAATCTCAGGGATCATGTTAATGCTAAGTTCAAAACCCATGACAAGCGACATGTCAGGAAATGTAAAACTGATTACATTACAAAATACATTTTTTATTCGTGTTATTTATACTTTTAAGCATGTATAATACGGTTAAGGCAGATTTGCTTTGGAAGCATTTAGCATGGTAATCGTGAGTGAACTGTTGCTGAGAAAGAATTTGATGTCGGTTTCCTGTTTGTGTCAGCGCGAGCAAATAGGTTTCAAAAATTTCAAGTTGCGCAAGTAATTATAACTGGACTTTACATTTAGGTCCCTTCAGCAAGTTATGCTCAGTTCGATAAACAGAATGGCGCCCATGATATTAGTAATTTGCTCGCTACTTGTTGTAAACAACAAAAACATGATCTACATTTCGTTAATTACTAACTCATTTACCAATTACCTTACGGAGATTTCAAATATTCATTTGAAGTTGAAGGGTAACGATTTTTGTTCGATGGCTGCATGAAATGTTTTGTTGATAGCAAATTAAACTTTTAATACAAGAAAAGAATGACTGCGCGCGGTAGCGTCAGATTATGAGAACCGGACACTGTGACTAAATGATAAACAAAGTTTAAGTTATCGCAGCGCAGGTTTGTGTGAAAAACAACAGTTTGATTGACCACAAATTAATTCTGACGCTACAGGAGGGGTGCATTTAATATTGTGAAAGTGGGATTAGGATCAGAATTTGACATTTCGGGGAATGCCTCTCTGCAAAATCGTAAATACCCTTGTATGAATTAATTGTAATGACCCTATACTTTTTATGCGATAATAGCTCATCGCTGAATTAACTAACCTATCAAGCAATAATTATATATTGTCCATTATTTGATGGCTACCCACTGCGTTCTCATCAGCTCAGTTCCCTTCTTCAATTTTCTCCATTATCAGCTATAAAAATGCCCCGCCTCGCCTGCCTACCTTTGCAAATATAATAAAAGTTCAGCTTTAACATCAAGTCACAATAAAATCAGAATCGTCTATGATTAATTCAACAATCAAATTCACAGTTAATTATACAATGTACACAGTAAAAAGTAATAAAGACTCATTTGGGTTTGGTTGAATAGGGATCTTTATGCAGATCTATTTCATCCCTGGATGGATGGGTCTCAATGAAAAAGTCAGTGACTGCGAGGAAAGATTACGAGAAACGAAAACTGGTTACTTTGATTGGTTGGAAATATTGCTGCGAAAATTCATAAAATAAATCATCGTCAAAGAACATCACAGTTTAGTTTGTAAAAGTAGTATATAAAATTTGAATTGCACCACAACTCAAATCAAGTACTTTTAAATATTACTAGATGAATTTTAGATGAATCATATCATGAACTTAAAATGAGATCACAATCAGCCACATATTTAACCCTTAAAGCAAATAAAAATGAAATGATCATGACTGTTTCATATAAAACATTGTGGCGAGACATAGCTAAAATTCTGGGATGACTTTAGGCATTTCATTTGATGCTTCTGTTTTGCATTTCGAATATTTTCCTCTTTATTTAAGCGTATCATCGTTCACTTTTGTAATGCAACCTGCAACAGTTGCAACTTTTCTTGTTTCAATTTGATTCAACGAATTTCATGAACTTCTGCTTTTAACGCAAGCAATTTCTTTGAACATGAAGAAGGGTAGAAAACACGAGGTCTTCTCTTTCGATTCTTGATCTCTCTTCTCATTCTCATTTCGGGACAGGGACAGATCAGATCCTAGCCTTGGTTGGTACCTTTCGCATCTTTTTTTCTCGCTACGCATTCTTCGGACCTGTTTTCGTTCTTCTATGTAAATTATTACAGCAAAGGTTTTAATGGTGGTGGTCTACCAAAAGCCCTGATGCAATGAGTTATCTATTCGAGAATACATTTGTATGTAATATGCCTCCTTTCTTACGACCTTTACCTGCTGATTCTGATTTAATCACAGAGCATCTTCTCCATCGTCTAACACTTTAGTTTTTAGTTGCAGAATGATATGTGTGAAGCTGGCATGGGACACATCATCTCATCTTCGGATTCATTTCATTCGACATCGAGTCATATAAGATGCTGAAGTTTTCGCTTCCACAAAGCGTAATAGGAGAAACACGTTGTCGCTCTGCATTGTTGCAACAAGACATGTTACTGCATTCTCAGAAGTCCTCATTGTCATTATTAGACGGTTTCAAAGGCCATGCTGCACTGCACCTGCCTACTTAAGAAAATCTATTAGACTATTATATTAAATTAGGAAAGAATAAAATATTTTATCAAGATACAAGACCAGACTTTATTCTTGTAGTCGTATAAAATCATTGCATTCCTTATCAAGAAAAACATCAGAGGTAATTAGGAATTAAAAGTTGAAGACTAGAATCAATCGTTAGTTAGAAGAGCCAAGTTGAGTTCAGATCAGCCTCATCTCATTTCAGATTGGGATGGGGTGCAGTTTGGCTAGAAAAGTTCGTCAAAAGTGTAACAAACACGCAAGAGTGAAGAGATGATGTAAATATTGTGGATCTTAAGGGTCAGTGGTCAGTCTTGTGTTGGCCTTAGGAAAGAAAAGATCTGCTTAGCATATCTTGATTATTATTGCTTTGCTCCTGTCCTGAACCTCTGCTCATACCAGGTAGGATAATCGGAAAGCCACCCTTCTTGAGTTGAAAGAGGCATCCCAAGTGAAATAAGTTGATTTTCCTGATTGCTTTAATTTGGATCTTGCTTTCACGTGAAGAAGCGGCAACCCTGTTTATTATGCCACACTTGATTTTTTATCTCCAGCACGGCGCTCAGGACCAGTAGTAACAAGAAGGCAGCGTTATTTGTAGTAGTAGCCAAAGAATCTGAAAGTGGCTCGATTTCTACCTGTTCCATCCAAGTGCACGCACCCCTCTCACAGAGAGAAGGACGATTAGTCAATCCGTAGAAAAGGTCCCAATAATTGCTCCCAACGACAGCATTAATTCAGCGAGTTGTTTAGTTGTGTGAGTCAGTGAAGTGGAATAAAAAAGTCCTATCCAGCAGAAGTAAGAGACGAGAAAAGAGTTTGCATCTTTCTTGTTTTCTTCTCCGGTTTCTGCTCCAGGCTTCACTTTTCTGCAGGTGGTTGCGTTGCGTTATATTGCATTGCAGCCGGAGTGGTAGTTAAAAGTAAGTATAAAATAGTGCATGTACTTTTGTTGCATGTTTTTATTAAATAAACCTGAAAATGTAGCATATCTAGATAGGCAGCCCAACTGTGTTATAACACTTTTTCCCAGTTTGATAAAGGTATTAGTGAATTCCTAGGGGCAATTAGGCAGGTTTACCGGAGAAGCCAAGCTATTAGCTAATAAATGTTGCTTTTTAAAAAGAGACATCCACTACAACTTCCACTTTCATTCCATTTTTTATATTGACAGAAACATAACGCAATATTAAAAAACACTGGACTGACCAGACCCAGCGCGGGCAGTAACATTTTGCTTTTAATAGGGGAGATGAGACAAACCGTGTTTATCTGGAGTTTATCAAATCAGCAAAACACACTCCTGTTTGTACATTTAGTGGCAGAATTATTATAATCTTACATAACACTGTCTACAGAATAGAATTATAAATCCTTTATGTAAATTTTTATAACATCAGACTTCACGGATATGTATTAAAGCAGGACTGTAAATACCTGAAAGTGTAAATTTTTCTATAATCATTAAGCAGTTCATAGCTTCCTCTACGAAGTATAAATTATCTTTGCACACATAGTTATATTTTATTTTTACGATCAGGAAGGACGACAATAAAACTGGCAGTGGCAACCTGTGCACAACCAAGACTTCAAAACATTTCATGTCAGAGGAAAAAAATACCCGCTCATTTATGTTTTATACTCGTGTTGGTTATAGTTGGATAACAAACAAAACCTCACGAAATTACTATTTTGCAGCATTCCAGTGTCAAGTTAAATGTGTTGATCGGGCGAGTGATATGGTTCTAGTGTTGAGTTGACTCGTTTAGTTTCCCCTTCTTCTTCCATCATATCATCATCAAAAAAAATTGTCGTAACATAATCTCAACCTGTATTTAATTCCTAAGTGGCTGACTGCCTAACAAGCAAAAAATGAAAAGTACAAAATGTGTACGCTTTAATTGGAGCTCCGACATTGCCTTGTAACATCACACCTCTTCCGTAGTGAACTCATTTACTCTCACTCTCCACTCTCTCTGCACTCACATTACAAGTTTCTTTTACTAGAAGTTTTGTGTTATTATAAGTTTATTGTTAGTTATGTTATGATAACTTCCCGTCTCTCAAGCTTCCATATTACAGCCAGCCGACAGGCCATCCATCTGCCTCCGTTCGTTCAGGTAACGTAAATGTAACTTTTACTCCAAAAAAACAATTTTCCCTACCTATAATAACAGGTAATTTGCGGCGTAATTTAGGATGCATATTATTAAATTACAACTTTAATAATAAATATATTTATTTCAAACTGCAGTTACTCAACTCGACTGATAGAACTCGCTTTTTTATATATGCAAAAAAAAAAGTTTTTTTTTTCGTTCACTTTACTTTGGCCGAATGTCATACGATTAGTCATCTTATGGAGTATAAGAAGAAAACAGAGAGGCAGCAACGAACCAGTGATGTGGTGTGGTGTGGTGTATCATTGTTTTAGTTTAGCCCATTTCAATTTAGATTTCATATTTCATATTACAAGAAAGAATTGAAATTAGCTCACGCTGGTTTATACGACCAGTTTGATAATAAAAAAGGTGTTATTTAATGGATACAGTTGGTTATCAGGCGCACTACCATAAAAGCAGTAATCAAAATCCTATTATAATCATTATGTATCTGATACCAAGTGCATTTTCAATCACAGAAGAAAAATGTTTTCATAGTTATCTACTTAATGCCTGAATTGAATATCGTATTGACTGCTTTGAGATTGAGACTCTTCTCTTTGTGGTCCGTTGTTGAAAGCATTTTTATAACCTGTACGTAGAAACAAGCTAAAAAGTGCACGTTTACGTTACATGGTGAATGGTGAATCAAATCTGGATTTTATTGTTATTAGGAGCAGCGGTGCGTTATTAGTGACAATGATAGCATTATGAATTACATGATATGAAGTGCAGTTAGATAAATAAGATATGTTCATTCTGATTCTCTAAAGCATATCGCTATCATCCCCAAACAGCCACTGAGGAGGCTGTCAATCAGGCATTTTTATCCCGCCTTGTAAAAATGATTATACAGCAAAAAAGTAACTGACCGGCAACTCGCAAGACGCCAAGAATCATACCTTCTCAATGAGAGTCTGCGAGTGACGGTGTGTCAAGAAAATAAAGAAATATTCTCACGATGCGGATTTAATCAACTGTGTGCCGATGAGGGGTAACGTATACTTATATTTGTACGTAACACAACATTATTTCTATCGTTATATCGCAAAAACAAAATTGAAGACCACAACCTATCTTAATAGAAAATGGTTATTTCTACCGTTCATTGGTAATATTTCCAAAAGAGGTACTAACCTTGCTGGCTGTCACCTGTCGATAATAATTCGTGGATGGTATGATTGTGCTAGGGAATGGAAAAAACTGAGGATTATTTTGTGTATTTTTCTCTGGGATAGACCGACATGAGCTATGCATTACCTAGAATTTGCTTGTCAGTTTTTTAGAAGAGAAGATAGACTCGTTAATCGTCTCCACGCATGTAATCAAAGTCAACCTGAGCTATAACGATAAATAATTATGACCATTGTTGTCAATATGAGGGCGATTAAAACGATGTTGACAATAGCTGAGATGAGAACGTTTGCCGGTTTATTCCGTCTAAACGGCTTTTTTTCTTTCGATAAAGCAATAAAAATCTTTTCTGAGCGCATCCATCAAGTCAAATGATTTTTTATAAGAGTCAGCAACTGCCAAACTAAATCAAGTTTACAGAGGCAATTGATAAGATTTTAAAATTCATACGTTTTTAAATTACCTTGTTTTTGTACGTATATAAAATAAAAAAAGCTAAACAATTTCTTCAGGAAGAAGAGTGGATAAAAGACGCATAAAATGGCTTCGTCATACGCTATCTCATGTTGCCCTCATAAAATATGCTGTCATTTCCATTAACGTACATACGTTTCAACTGAACACTGCAACAATTGTGATTCATAGCTGCTGATTTCATTTCAGTGCAGCTCTTTCTTAAAAAGTTTGTTAATGAGCATGGGCGACCACATCCAATAATAATTGAAAAAAAAATGATAGCATACTATAGTTATTTTTTATATGGTTGTCATTTTACAGAGGTATTCTCATTCTCCGACAATTTTTAAGTTTCATTTTCTGTTTCGATTGCTCAAGCCCAAAGAACTAAATACAAAAGTCATGTAGAAAGAGATTTTAAAAGTGCAATAAAGAATATTTACTATTATAATTGTCACTTTCTTAAGTATTTTTTTTGCTGTACTAGACGAGAGAAAAGAATTCGGAAGTTAAAATGTGTAACAATTAAGGAAACAACAATGACAACACTAAACACACTTTATACTTCTGCGTTGTATAAGCTGCACGTTTCACTCATCTTAAGTGTAAGAGTAACCTGCCTGACTAATCATTGGGATTACGCATTTGTGTCAGATTTCCAATTAACTCTGATTACCAACTTAAATGTCTTGGCATTCTTTCGATGCGCGATATACGAAGTCATACAGAGCAACAAAACCAATAAGTTTTAATTTCAGCGACAACGGGAAATGATGATCG